>JAJIBD010024985.1:0-52403 GCA_021461705.1 Cryptotis parvus | reverse complement strand
ACTGAATCTTATCAAAATGAAAATATCTGTTCTTCAAAAAGTTACTATTAAGAAAACAAAAAGACAAACAGTGTATGGAAGAAGATATTTGCAGAGCACTTAGTGATAAAGTTCTTGATTTGTAATAGAAATAACATTTCTCAAATGTCCTTTAATCGGCAAGTGGATAAACTATCCATACAATGTTGTAGTGACCAGCAATATAAAAAATTACTAACACGCACACCAAAGTGGAAGAATCTCAGTGCATTTGGTAAAAGTATCCAAACTTAAAAGACTGCTTTGTAAATGGCATACAACATGAAGAAAAAACCTAAAACAACAGAGATCTCTAAGCCTGTTAGACCAGGGCTGGGATGAGGGGAAGATCAACCACTAAGAGTCACAGTTATCTCAGAGGGAGAGAAATGTTCAATGTCCTGACTGAGAAGGAAATAGTAGGTGAAAATTCACAAATATGTCCCTGAAAAAGTGAATTTTACTGCTTACAAAATTTATTCCAATAAATTTGACTTTAAAAATAATAGTTTTGGATTTTTCTTTTCTTATTTCTAGGTTTCTCAGTTTTTAAGAAACTCCTTTGGGTGCTCTTAAGCTACAAATGCAAGAATAGGGGAAAAAAGTCCCTAAACACCTCAGCTTATCACATATCCTCATAGTTGGCAAATCATTAGTGGATAGTCGAGGGCTTATGGTCATTTTAATATCTGTTACATAGTTATTGTCCAGAAATTGTTGTGGTTTGAAAAGTCTTGATATTCCAAGACATCAGTAATATAACTTCAAAATATAAATATTTGATAGAGGTCTAAGACCCTAAATTAATTCCACTTCATGCTTAACTTATAAAGACAGAACAGTTAAATCTGATATGGTTATAAACAAAAATCATAGCAAAGATATAGCTCCCATATTTGTCTGATAAGATTTCAGAAGCAGTACTAATTCATGTCAACATAGATGTGATGAAAAGTCATATCAGCAACTTTTAAAACACTTTAAAAATAAATAATTTATATCAAAGTAGCCTCTTAAAATTTAGACTTTAAACATCCATAAAAGAAAACCACATATTGAATTGCTAAACTCTCACCAAAAACCTGATTTTTTTTCTACTTCTGAAGGAGTTTTTTTAATTTGATTCCAAAAGCAATTTAAGTTGGTCATGGAAATTGTTTGAGGATGCTGAATAGCTCATGGGCATAAACGTCTATAAATGAATAAATACCACATTTTCAAATATTTGTTGCCCCAAGTTCCACTCTTTTACAATGCAGAGAAAAAAAAATTTTTTTAATTCCTTTTTACAGATATGAACTCTACAATCTGCTTATTTCCACTTAATGGTATTTCATCATCCGGGTTCCTCCTGGTCTGGACCCACTGAGATGAACATAGAGCCAGAGGGCTCCTGTTTCCTGCCACAGTATGATTTGATCAGCAGCCACACACTGAGGATTCTGTTTTCTGTCAGTGAAAGTTCTTGAGGCTAATGCAAGAAAAGCGTGCAACTGAAATAGTTTCCAGTAGTGATTTCCCAGAAGCTTGTTTGTGTGTATCGTAGGAGAAGAGAAGACTCTCTGTAGTCTCCCACTTACCTTCATAAGCAACACTTTGCTCTGCTTTTGGCAGGGGGCGGGGGATTTAGGGCCATCACAGTGGTGCTAGGACACTATTTCCACATTACCTAAGTGTTTAGGGGGCAAACCATGCGGTACTGACATTGAACCCATGTCATCCCAGCTTTGCATGTGCTCTTTCAACTGCCTCTTCAGTTTTGTTTTGCTTTTTGTAGGAAACCAGGGACTCAAGTCTTCATACTATTTAGAGACTTTCTGAAAAACCTCCCCTTCATTAAGTGCACTGAGCGCACTGTTCTATGGTGGCCCATAACTCACTTCTAGGTTCCTGGGTGATGGTTAATAGGAACTCTTCAAAAAAGAAGATGCTTGGTAAGAGCTTGGACCTTGAGGCACCTTGGTCCTCAGAGCTACATTTGTCCCAACTGCAAACTCATCGAGGTATTGGGCAGAGAGCTTCAACCTTCTTCTGGACTCCTGAACATCCCCACTTAAGGTCCATACAATGTTCTTCTGAGACTCCTGACCACTCCTGCTGGAGGTTGACTTCATGCCGAGGTCTTGAAGAGGGACTGTCCTAACGCAGGTCTAAGCTCTTACAGTCCCAGAGGCAAATGGACTATCTGAGCAATGCTTTTCTCGAGAGCAACTGAGTGCAATACACACTGGACATACAGCTTGAAGGAAGTGGTTGTTTTTCAGAACTCTAGATTGTCCAACTAGAGAATTCCTACAACGGGGGCCTAAGGAAGGAAGGAGTAGGGTAGCTGGGGAAATTTCCTTTCCAGGGAGCAAGCAGGACAAAACATTAGAAGTTACCTATATCATTTGTCTAATACATGCTTACTGGAAATTTTATAAAAAGCTGAGTAGAAAAATCATTCAAAACTCCACCACTTGGGTGCTTTGTTAATAGTTATGGGGTCTTCCTATCTTCCTCATTGTATGTGGAGGTGCATGAGGCCCACAGATCAGGACATAACTTGTTTTTACTAAGCTTAGGGAGAACATCTTCCATCACTCCAGATTGCACCTAATACAAAGTGAATACAAAATAACTATAGAAAAATATGATGGTTACCAAAAGGGAAGAGAATGGAGCAGGGACGAGGAGTGTTAAGAGAGGGGCCAATCTGATAGTGTCTCCAGGCAGGGCTTTGCTGGTGGGTATGGCAAGGTAGCCACAGCGATGTGTGAGGGTGTGCTTCCAAAATGTGCCTAGTAGTGCAAACCACAGCACTAAAACTACAACAGACCAATGTACCTCCTAGTTGAGAAGAGACTACATGGGTGTGAGTTACCTTCAAGTCTCCACAGGTTTTTCTTGGCAGGCTCCTACCTGCAGAAAATTGTCTGTCTTGGACATTGGTCTTTTTACCAGAACCTCTGAAATGCAGAATCATCTCCAGCCACTCCAAGTCAATTCCTACCGTTAGCACATTTGAACAGGGACTCTTTGGGGCTCTTCAAATCTGACCACCGTGTCAACTCTCTAGTTGACGAGGATGCTGAAGGAAATGGGAACCCTCTGGCCTTTGTTAAGGTCCATGAGTTCAGTCTCATTTTGAACCCCACAGGATACTATAAGCCAATACATTCATGTGTTAAGACTCACTGATGATGGGGCTGGGGCGATACCTCAGAGAAGGGAGTACACACCTTGTGTGTGTGGAGGCGCTGTTGGAGCCCCAGTGCTACCCAGCCTCTTAGCACTGCCAGACTCATGCAGCACTACTATATCACTGTGTCTGAGCTCAGTGACTCTAGGTCAAGTAATGACAAGAGTGGCCTATGGGTTCCCTGAACATCACTGGGGAGGCCTCCATTAAAAGTTTTTTTTTAAAATAGGATTTAGGAGTTATTATAGTGGCCAGAGGACATGCTTAGTGTGCACCAGCCCAGGTTCTATTCCTGCCACCATATGATCCCCTTAGCACAGCCAGGCCCACCCTGAAGATCCTCAGCACCAGTGACTCGGGTATCACAGAGACAGAGCACAGTGTCCTTGCACCCTTGCACTGAATCTTCTACCCCAATTGGCCAAGAATTGTTGAAAACCCTGGACCTCCTAAGCACCCCGTTGGGAGGCCCTTCCAAATAATAAAAATGTAAAAATCCCTTGGGGGGGTGTATTTTGGTGACTGTGGAGGAAGTGCTATCAGGGAGAGATTCCCTCACATCCAGGGGACCAGTCACAACAGGATTGGAAGCACACAGCCAGGCCTGTTGGTTCTGTGTGTTTCTATCACCTGGGACACTTCATCGGGGAGGAGCCACATCTCCCTCCCATGGTTGCTATAAAACTCAAAATAGGATTATACGTGTATTTAGTGCAGAGTACTCAAAGGTGGGTATTAATTATAAATAGCACAAATAAATAACACATCTTGGTTTTTTCCAAAGGGACTTTGGCTAGTAGTGAATTAGAGAAAAAGAAAATCAAGAAATGACACTACTCAACCATAACAAAAAAAAGATCAAATCTGGCCACTTGCCAGAATAGGAATGAAATTAGAGGAGATTGTGCTTAGTGAAACCCAATGGATACAGACATGGAAGAAGTTCACACATGTGTGGTGTATAGAGAAATAAGCCACCAAATGAATTAAATATAAATAAATCAACAAACCATTCACTAAACAATAGGACTAAGTTAGTGGTTCCCAGAAGAAAAAGGGGGGAAGGGCTGTGGGTAAATTGTGTAAAAGGAGAGTCAATTGTATAGTGGAGGAGAGAGAGAGAGGAACTCAAAGGGTGCCCTGGAGGCTGTGTGTACAGGATGCATCATGCAATAGCAGAGTTACTTGAACAGAGAATTTCTCGAAGAACACAAGAAATATTTCTATGTGGACATCTAGATTTGCTTAATAAAGTATATAATTAATATGATAAAAATTTGCTTGACAAAGATTCAGTTCATCAATACCTGTTTATTAGGCATCTACTATGTGCCAGGCATGGTATTAGGTCTTGGCTACAGAGTAATCAAGTCAGTCTTGGCCCCAAAAGCCTTCCATTCTCATGGGGACCACAGGATTAACTCATAGAGAGTGAGACTGAAACAGATGCGGACGTAAGCATATACTTGGATAACTTCCACCTACAAAGGTGATAAAACAGGATTGTACAATAGCAGAGAACCAGCATGGGAACATTGTAATCAGAACAGGAGCTTCTGCAGAAAAGACATTTGAGTTGAGTCTGGAATGAGGAGGAAGCAGCCATGTGGAAATCTGGAACAAGGACAGACCAAACTAGAGCCACTGGAGCAGAGCGGCTCAGAAAGGGCAAGGAGAGAAAGCAGGGCCAGTGTGACCCGGAACACAGAGGGAGGCTAAGATAAAGGCGGCCCCCTGGCAGGGCCAGGCAGGAGCCAGGTCACGCAGAGCAGGGAAGACATGATTTTTCATAAAGGGCCACATATAACCCAAATATTTTCCTCTTTCAGGGCCATGCAATCTCCCTCGTAGCTCCTTGGCTGTGCCCTTGGGGTGGCAAAGCAACCCTGGACGGTTTGTACATGAGTGAGTGACAGGAGTTGCAGCAGAATTTTCTTTACCAAAAATGGGAAAGATAAGAGGGGCTCATTAGCCCAAGGGCAGTGATTCATTGATTCGATTCTGACCCTTGAAGGCCTAGAAGAGGAACCCAGTTATCTTCTGAGTGACTGGTTGGTTGTTCTTTGGTGCCAGGGAACCTAAGTGTGGGATTTTACAGAGGGGAAGCTGGAGGATCCTTCTGGTACTTTCTGAGAATGTAAAAGCCGCGAGTGAACAGGACAGACAACAGCGGGACCAGGGGCACCGAAAGGACGGTTTGGAGATGGTTCAGGCAGAGAGGATTGCCGGGCCCAAGCAGAGCTGCGCCAATCTCCAAGACACGGCCACATGCTGATGGAGTATTGAATTAGACCCAAGCAGATTACCTAAAATGAGATGAGGCAGATGACAGAAAGCTAGGCTTCAAGGGTGTGTCTGGGTTTGGGGCTCCAACTTAGCAACAAGCGGAAAGCAGCAGCTGCGTGGCCTAGCCGGTGTAGTGAGGAGAAACAACAGTTCCAGAGACGCCTCTCCCGGAGCGCAGCAGGGCACCAGGTGGGGTCCACACAGCAGGTTGGCCAGACAAAGCAATTGCTTTCTCAAGGACAGCGTGCTGAACCTGGGTCCAGTGCTCCCAGGGAATTTGCTCCAGAGCCTTCTCCGTGGGATTCATGCAAGAAGTTCCCATGGCTTTGGAGCTACCCAGAACATTTTTTTAAAGGTGATTCAATCCACAAAGAAAAAAAAGACAAAAAATTCAATTTAGCTTCTACCCTCTGGCAACAAATCAATATGTACTGAGTACAGCCATGACTCAACTATATTCTGAGGAATCACTGAAGGCAATTTTACAAAGCATTTTAAATTAAACAGCCTACATTTAGAGGTGGGGAAGCCACAAATAATTGTCCCCTTACTTGCAGAGCTGCTGCAGAGGAAGTGGGCAAGGGAACTTTGTGCCCATAAGAAACCAAGAAGTAGCATAATAAAACCCATCAGTCACTCACAAAATCCCTAGGGATCTCTTTTTAGGCAAAGCTTTTGTTTGCTTTTGTGGTCATACTGGGTGGCATTCGGGGCTGACTCATGGCTCTGTCCTGGTGGCGCTCAACATATGGACCCATATGACCAGGCACCAGGGTTCTGACTGGTATTAGCAGAGTGCAAGGCAAGGTCCTTACCTCTGTACTATCTCTCAACCCTAGGTAATGCTTTCAGATTTTATTTTACTTTTCTTTTTTTTTATTTTAAAAATTTTATTATACCAGCATGAGATATAAACAATTACAAAACTATTCATGATTAGGGTTTAGTCATACAGTGTTCCAGCACCCATCCCTCCACCAGAGCACATTTCCCACCACCAATGTCTCAGGAAATGGGGGAACAGGGCAGGACCCCTTCAGTCCCATTGCTAGGCACCCCCAAAAGTCAATGATATAAGATCCACTGAAAATGAAAACCCTACTCCCCACACATACACATATTGTTTCCTGTGACATTTAAATTGATCCAATAGGTCCATAGAAAATAAGAGTGTACATTTGTTTTTTCCTATGTACATATATATAGTACATATATATAGAGTTATTTATAAAACCCACCCCCACCCCTAAGGTTGGAGGAGCTGCGGAAAGTAGAAGGGGGTGGGAAAGGGGGCCCAGAAAAAGTGGAGGGGCAGAGAGGCATTTTACTTTACTTCTCAATCCCTCCCACCAGTTGGATTTTTTTGGTTGTTGTTGGCTTGTTCTTTGAGCCACACCCAATGGAACTCAAGGGTTACTCCTGGCTCTGCACTCAGGGATCACTCTTGGTATTGTCCAGGACCTTATAGGGTACCAGGGATCAAACCCAAGTCAGCTGCATGCAAGGCAGGCACCTTAACTGCCGTACCATCACTCCAACCTCAAATAGATTTTCTTTCTTTTTGTTTTTAATCTAGATGATAAGAAACATGTTTTAATTTGAGCTGCTCCTCCTTCATTTTTCCTTACCACTTTTAGGAAAGGGTGTGGTAAAAGAAAGGAAGGAGAACAGGGAAGGAGGGCTTAGGCAACCTCTAAAATGGCAGAGGTGTTGTCTTCTACATTTTACAGACAGAGAATGTCAATGTCCAAAATGGCAGAGGTGTTGTCTTCCACATTTTACCTCCGCTTCTGTCCCTTAGGCTTGTACCTGGGCCTACGGTGGACCACTGATGAAACGAGAGTGCTCTTTTCACCCAATTTGGCCATTGGCACTGGCTTCACTCCCTCCTGCCAGCTCTCAGCCTCCCTCTCACTGCAGTGCCATCCTCCTGCTGGATGGAAAAGCGGGTGAGGCCTTGGAAGGCCTGTAGGTAAGTGGCCATTGGAGCACCTGTGAAAGAGATGATCAGAAGCTTTCCCCAGCTCTCACTTAGGCTCTGAGTCCTGCCAGGCTGCGCCAGGGAGGGTGAGCTAAAAATAGCCTGAGGCTTGTCAATGAACTAGAACCGTGACAGCCTTTGCTGCATAGGCCTGCACAGGACCGGGGAGAACAGGGGTACCCCACACCCGCCAGTGCTGCTTGCTTTTCCAGCCCCTGCCTGCTGGAGGCCGGCGCCCCCACCCTCTGCTGCTGGGATGAATCATGGCATTTCTGCTCTCCAGCTTCCTGGTCTCCTGTGAAGGTACAACTTGTCCTTTGGACCGTCACTTGGCATCTCTCCTGGAGGATGTGGATTTTGAGAGTGCATTTCCAAAGGAATGTCATGCCACTCTTGAAGGAACTTGGCACTTCTCTTACCCGCTGTCAGGCTAAACCCCTTTCTCCATAACTCTGGCTCTTCCCCTATGCCAGGAGGCTGGTATGCTTACCTGTCCGGCGTGGCTGGCCAGCTGGATCCCAGAAATCAGGCAGGCCTGTTAACCAACCTCTCATATTTTCTGAATGCTTCTAAGGTGTTACCCATTCTGTCAAATACTCACAGCTGTAGGTATGTGAGATGCACTGGCCAATGAACAAATGCGCTTTCAGGGCAATTCTGTTTGTCCTGGAGGATATGGAATGGGGAAGGAGGTTCCCAAGGTTTATGGGTGAAATTCAAGAGTAGGCGAGGTCAGGAGCACAGTGAGGAGAGGCAGCCTGAGCTACATTCAGGGGCAGAGGGGCAGAGCATCATCTTGGGGTCCAGAGCTCCTCAGGCAGCCCCAGTGACTGTACAAGCTTGTTGTGCTTTGGGGGTCTGTCTTATCTTTTTTCAGGATAGGGGTCACACCAAGCGATGTTCAGGGGTTACTCCTAGCTCAGCACTCAGGACTTACTCCTGGCAGTGCTCAGAGGACCATATGAGATGATGGGGATAGAACCTGGGTTATCCGCCTGCAAGGCAAATGCCCTCCCCGCTGTTCTATTGCTCTGGCCCCCAGGGCTTGTCTGATCTTACAGTAGCTCCTTCAGTCCTTTTAAAGTTGGTTTTGAGCCTATAAAGTTCCTGAGCTATTGTTTATGCATGAAGTTGTATATCGTTCCTTCAAATTTAAATATGAGTCTAGCAGGGTAAAGAACTCTTGGTGAGGCCTTCATTTCACTGATGAAATGAAGTTTGTTTGTTTGTTTTTCACAATATCCCACCATTGTCTTCGGGTTTGGAGGGTTTCATCTGAGAAGTCTGCTGTAAATTTAAGGGATGCTCCTTTGTATGAAATTGCCTTCTTTGATCTTGCTGCTTGCACTATTATGACTCTATCTATGACATTTGTCTTTCTAATTAGAATGTGTCTTGGGGATCTTTTGTTAGGGTCTCTTTTAGCTGGTATCATTCGCACCCCAGTGACAGTTGCCTCACACTATCTTTTTTTTTTTTTTTTTGGCTGTTTGGGTCATACTCGGTGATGCTTAGAGGTTACTCCTGGCTCTTCACTCAGGAATTATTCCTGGCAGAGCTCAGGGGATCATATGGGATGCCGAGGATCGAACCTGGGTCGGCCGTGTGCAAGGCAAACACCCTACCCGCTGTGCTATTGCTCTGGCCCAGCCTCACTCTATCCTTGATTGTGCACTTTGACAAATGGTAACTGCATGGGGATGTAATTACTAAATCTTTCCCATGATGGTGACTTAAGTGGCCCACAAGCAGACCAGAACATGGATAAATGCTTCTGGAATGACATCCCTGAGCCCCTGTCCCCAGGCTTCTGCCAACATGGGGAGGCATTCAGGTCAACAAGCAGGGCTCAGGTTCCCAGGGGCCATTGCACTGACCATTACTTTGTCAGTGATGTGGCATTCTATTTCTAGCCTGGAATTTAATTATTCTCTACTTAAGTGTTTCAGAAGGAAAATAAACTCCAACAATTATATTACAAATTCACTTTGGAAATTTAAAAATCCACTCTTACTACTGAGAGTATCCCACCTGCATGGCAGAGATTGGCAAGCTACCTGTGTCATATTTGATATACCCAAAACAGTAACAATTATAGACCTCATTACCATGACCTGAATGGATGGTTTGAGGCCCTCCGTATTCCTGGAGCAAGCAGATGCCCTTGGGCTACACTAGCATGCCACAGGGATGTATGGAGATGTTACTGGTACCTGCTTGAGTAAATTGATGAACAACAGGAAGACAAGTGACAAGTGACAAGGAGAATCCACTGATGACTTGAGGGTGTGCTTGCTAGTACCTAGGGATAAGGGAGTCTTTTCCCCAAGAGACTGAAGTAATTGGGCCAAGGAGATGGCCCATGAGGCCGAACACACACATAGCCTGTGGAAGGCCCCAGTTCAATCCCTGTTCATTACACCACCACCAGCCCCGTCCTACTGCGCACTGGCCAAGCTGAGCATCAGAGAAGTGATCCAGACTCCTGAGCACTCTGGGCGTTGTCGCTATAAAAATGGAAAGAAAGTGGAATTTTGACAAAAAAGGGAGCCTCTCTCAGAAACCAGCACGAGGCAGATGCTCTGCTGGGCAGCAGACAATCATCTTAAAGAGACTCACCAGCACTGGGACCAGAGTTTTAATTGGGACCGCACTAAGATTTCATTCACAATTCCCCAGGCTTCTGTCCTGGTCTCATCATCTCAGTTCTTAAAATATCTGCCTGTCCTCTATAGCATTATGTATATTTTATTTCCCTCTAAATGGATCTCCTCCCCCCACTCCCCACCCCACCATTTAAAAATGTTTAAATATTCAAAAGGAAACTACTGTGTAAACAGGAACCTATCTATGTGCATGGAAATTGGGAGAGATCCGGGAAGAAAGTGATCCTGGAAGGAGAGGGCAGGGGTCACAGAGCAAAAGTGGGGCAGGGACGGGTGCTGTGGAGAAAGAAAACTCTGCAGTGAGGGCCCAGCAGGCAGGGCAGAGAGGACGCCCAGCACACAGGGACTGGATTGGCGGAGGAAACAGCGTAAAGGTTGCAAGTCAGAAAGGTTGTACTTGGGGGGTGGGGAGCCCTGGAGTCTAGGTGGGAGTGTGTGGCTCAGCCGGGGAGCTGTGGGTCACTCAGATCCAGAGGAAGCACAGGGCAGGGGAGGCAAAAACGTCAGCAGGCTTGGGGTTTTGAAGGAGAGGAGAGATGGTGTGAAGAGGGACGTCAGAGCCCAGGTTGGGGGTGAGGGGATGCAAAGATGCAGGAGCTAAAGAGGGGCACTCTGAGAGTTGGTGAGAAGATGAAGTGCCGGGGAGCAGGCAGAGGACGTGTGTCGGGGAACTCCGCGGGGTCCTCGACAGTGTCGGGAAGTGAATTCCCTTCTACCTTCGAAGCCGGCGGGAATGGATGAAGACTCAGCAATCCGATGCAGTTTAAAAGGCTTTACTTATCACAGGTTCAGGTGAATAAATCCACAATAGGAAAAACCCTGTGCTTAGGATTCCTGGCTAGAACCCCAGCCATGTGTAGGCCAAAATGGTGGCCACCACGTGTAAAGGCCCTGTTAAGAAGAAACAAAGACAAAACTCCCAAGAAGGGTGCGAGCTCACAAAGAGAGAGCCCAAAAAAGCTGCGAGGAAGCAGGCTAGTATTATACCCCTGCAACTCAGATCTCCCTCCCACTGTTATGGAAAGCAGGGAGGGTCAAATGCCCTCAGGTAATTTCTCCCAGATCCTCACCTAGGCCCTTTTAGATGCTAATGTCTTGAGCCAAGATCTGCCTGGAAAAGCCTTTCTAAGGTAGAGAAGGGGTTTCCAAGATGGCTTGTCTCTGTACCAAAGTCTAATACTAGTACCAGTTAAATATTTCTCCAAGCCTTCACAAGTCTCATCTACTTCACGGTAGTTTTGTATTTTAGTTGCCTTTGAGTATATCAGGGGAGCCATGCTTGCTTGCTAGGAGGCAAACAGCATTTCTCTCTGGTCTAATTACTTAGGGATCCTACGTGGCCAGGCAAATATGCTGGCAAGATCTAGCTAGTCCTACAATGATTGTGGTAGCATGTGAGAATATTTATACCAGCTAGTACAGAATACATGGTCAGATAAGCTGCCAAATTTAGACTACCCCCTTATCTACAAAGTAATTTGCAGGTGGCAATTCAGAGCAGATGCAGAGGCTCTTAGAGGAGTCCTGCAACAGACGTGTACCCCTATAACAAGGACTACAGGTATCATTTGTTGAGACTGGACTGGCTGAGGTGATGCAGATAGCCACTGTGGTGGGGTGCAGGAAGGCTGGGATGATATAGGGGGTCTATATCTCAGTCGAAGGAAAACACTCGCTAACACACCCCAGGAAAACGGATGTGTCAGCAAGGATGGCTGCTGGTATCAGCATGCATGCGAGGAACAGAGGACATCAGGTCAGTTCCCAGCACCCCTGGTGGGAGTAGGAGGAGATCTCGCCCATGGGCTGAGAGAATTACACCTATGAGAGCAGGAATCCGGCCCATTTCCTGCCCATTTCCTGAGATCAGTGCCTGGCACAGAGCAGGGGCTCTGGGAGCATCTGTGAAGGCACTGGGGTGTGAATTCCATCCAGGGACATCGCTCCAAAAAAGAATCTGCAGGGCTGGAAAGAGCTTAGACTGGCACCTGCATTTGGCTGTTCTAAACTCTGCTGAACGTATGGCACGAAATCACTCACCCAACTCGGAGCCTCCCTGTAAATTGTAGCTTCTATTGCTCAGGCACTGAGTAAAATGAATCTGCCTCACTTCTGCTGTTAAAGAAGTCAAACAGGGGCGCAGGTAGGTATTTGCCTTGAATGCGATGACCCAGCACCACATATGGTCCCCAAGCTCCACTGGGAGTGATCCCTGAGCATAGAGGAAACCCTGGGCCCTGAGTAAGCACAGAATAAATCCTGAGCACAGTAGTGTGGCCCCCAAACAAAAAAAAACCCAACCAAACAGTTTAAATAGGTCATGAAGATTAGCCTTCCCAGGGACTACAAAGGGACCATAGGTGAAAATCACATCATGAGTGGCCATGGTTCAAGCACAGAACATTAGCAGCCGCAGTGATAGCACAGTGGGTAGGGCATTTGACTTATACCAGGCAGGCCCACTCATTTTTGATCCCTGGTACCTCAGATGGTCACCTGAGCCTGTTAGGATTGATCCCTAAGTTCCGAGACAGAAGGAAGCCCTGAGCTTCACCACACAAACCAAATAAAAAAAAACAAGCAAAAAGAAGAGGAGGCCAACTAATAAGAAGAGGGCACCACTGGTGGTGAAGGGCCATGATTGGAACCCAGGGTGAGAAGCATTCTGTGAGGTGCCAAGCCGGTTCATGCCCACAGGCTGTGACTGCACCACGGGCAGTGACTGCTTGGGATCTAAGAGCACAACATAGCTCCGTTCATGCACCTAGCCCTGACCCGGGTCTGGTCTTCCACAGAAGCGGCCCGTTTCAATGAGGACAGCACAAGGGATCTGAGCCGGCGGGGACCCAGGACCTCTGGACAGCAGACACAGGGTGGGAGGGAGCAAGGGGACATTATCTTCCCCTGGAGGCAGCGTGGGAGAACAGGAAAAGCCAGGGCCGCACATGGCCCTCGCTGCTGCTCCAGGGAAACCCCATGGCCAGAGATAGGCTCTTGCTGCTAGTGTGAGTGGCTGTAGAGTCTGGTTGCTGCACCTTCTGGTCATGTAAGAGCCTTGGGCTGCAGGTTCCCAGACAGCCCGGAGCTTCCTCAAACCCAGGCTCTCGGAGGCTGGCACTTTCTGCCAAGCAAGAAGCCCTCCACTTGGCAAAGCTGGATCCTGTCCACTCTCTAGTCATTTCCATGCCCACAGGGCCAGGGGAGTCTGGGCAAGTCCCCTGAAAATCCTGACATTGATCTTTCTCTTCAGGGACACAGCCTTCACCCCAGCCTGGACACAGAAATCAGCGCCGTCTGACGCTTTGTCTGTCAGGGCAGGAACTTCAGGCTTCTTGGAGGCTTAACTCCAGTTCTTGACCTCTGTTTTCTTTTTCTACTTAAAGGGCAAAAAAAATCTATTGCCAGGCTATTTTAGGTGAACTTGCTGAAAAAAAAAAAGAAGAAGAAAATCAACGTTGGGACGTCACGGCTATTTTTAGCTAGATCGTCTCTCTGAGGACTCGACTCTATTTGGGAAGCTTGTGTCTTGGTGGGCAGCCAACCTTGTGCTTTTCACAGAGTAATCCCCTGGCATATGGCTAAGGCTCCTGGCCCTTCTCACTGTTTTTATGGAGAGGAGTGAGCTGATGACAGTCTAACCTCTATTTTGGCTCCATGCTCACAGATCCTGGCCTCCAGCACCCCGGCAGCTTTTATATTTTGCAGAGCCTTTTGCGACTGGGATCTTTTGCAACTGGGACCTCTCTGGGCCTCAGACAGATGAGAAGGGAGCAACTTTTAGCAAACTAATGAGTGTGTATCTAGGTCACATGTGGTTAGGAAGAATCATTCATTAGCTGCTTGCCCAAGAGTCTCCTTATTAACCTAAGAGCTAAAGTCCCGTGGAATGGTCTAATCTGGGGTCCTCATCCCCCACTGCCAACCCAGAAATCATGGGGTTTACTTTTTAATTCCAGTAGGTAATAAGGGAGAATAATGGAGCTGGAGGAGACGGTAGAGCAATAGAGACCTTGACTTGTACAGGTCTAACCAAGGTTAGAGCTTCTTTTTCTCATATGGTCTCTGGAGCACAGAGCCAGGAGTAAATCCTGAACATTGCTGGGTGTGAACCAAAACACATGTCAAAAAGAGAAACAAATAAGAACAGAAACCAGTGGGTTAAAGTCAGGCCATAGACTATCCCTAGGGCTCTGAGACCTTTGGTCAGAGAGACCCAGCAGTGGCTGGGAGGAGGCCCAGCTCTGGGGACAAGAGAGCAAGGCGCAGGGTTCCTACAAAATTGGTCCAGAGAGAAATCTGGTTCTCGGCTTCTTGTCACCTGCTCCCCCCCATCCCTGAAAGAGTTATCAAGAATGATGACATGCCACTTCTCAGGGTCCATTTAGGAGGCAGTAGAGCCTGGTGTTTCAGAATCCCCTGTCCCCTGATCTGCTGTGGGGCGTCAGAGAGTATACTCAGAAATGCTGAGCATTTGGTCAGAGGAGACAGCATTTCTTGGGACATGGGGACTGTTTATTTTCATTTCCCAAAACGGAAGTTGCCTTTTACTCCAAGTAGAAAAAATACTTTATGGGCATAAGGAAGGGTGTGAAAAGCAGCCCAACATCCCAGCATCCAGAACAGATCATGGTTATGATTTCAGGGACTAGCATCTGACATGCCCTTAGAAACACACGTATTCAGTTATTCCTTAGCAGGTTCCTACAGTTCTTGGGGTTGACCTGAAGGAAACCAGTTATTACTTTTTTTAACTAATCAGAGGGACCTATGCTAACAGCAAGGGGCAGGAAAGCTAGTTTTATTATTTATTAAGTTTATCCAAATGAGCCGTGCAGGGGAGGCACCAATGAACCTGGACAGGGCCCTTTCCTGAAGGGACACACTTCCCCACTCGGGCCATCCCTTCACCCGGTCCCAGATGAGACCCTGCATTTTAGGTGGGTGGTAGGAGGAAGTTTTAGCAAACTGTTCCCTGTGGCGGCGAGGACTGTCTCCCATACTCAGATGCTGCCTCTCGAGATGAATTGCCACCCACATTCCAGAAGTGATTCCAAGGAGGAAGGGAGAGTTTGACAGTGGGGGCGGGGGTGGTTGATGAGTCAAGTTCTCAGTTAAAGATCCTTGGGATCGTGGTGATTTACCCGACCTATTTCAAATGTTATACCAGGCATCCTAGTCATGGAGTGAAACCCCACTCTTTTAATTAAATTTTTTTTTATCAAATCACCATAGTATAAACAGTTCTGAAGTTGTCCATGATTGGGTTTAAATCTTACAATGTTCCAACACCTGTCCCTTCACTAGTGTACATTTCCTATGACCCATGTCCCCAGTTTCACTCCTTCCACCCCCCACCCAAGTCTGCCTCTACAGCAGACACTCCCCCACCCCTTGCTTTCCTTTTGGCAATTATGGTTTGTAGTACAGGTACTCTAAGGTTACCATGTATATCGTTTACCTACTTTCTGCCCTCAATTCGTGTCCAGAGTGATCCTTTCCAACTTTCATTTTCATAGGGTCCCTTCTCAATCCTAACTGCCTTCTCCTCCTTTCCCCCCATTTGTGACAAGCTTCCAACTGTGGACCAGTCCTCTTGGCTCCCATTTCTACTGTTCATGTGTGGATCCTCACTCTTAATCACTGGCATCCAGCTGCCTTTGAGTGTCACGGCTTAACTAGTGAGTATCCTGCCATCCGTACTCTGTGAGCTCAAAGCCTATTTGACCATTAAGCCAGAGTGGGGAGACTGGGATCTGATCTGAGTTCTAGTCTGCTTCACCTTCCATGAACACTTTTCTTCCCTTTATTGAATTTGTTGGGTAAACAGGTGCCTTTATTCTTTGCCTTAAAATAAGCATAGTAATTGCCAGCAACTTTACATTCAATTTTGCATGTATCCAGATTCAGACAATTCACACTTGCTAATTAGTTGATATCAGTGTTTTAAGTTCCTTTTAATCTAGAGGCTTTTTTTCCCCCCACTCCTTCATTTCCTCTCTATTTTTTAGGTCAGTTTATTTGTCGAAGAATCTAGGGAATTTCTATGTCTGGAATTTGCTTATTGTCTGCCAACAGTGTCTGCTCACAGTCATTATGATATATTTTAATCTATTGCAGTTCATATTTTTATCGATGATCAAATTAATTTCATCTTTTGTCTCTGAGTGTGTTCTCTCATGGATAAATATTCTAGGTTCTAGGATAAGAGGTTCTATACACCCTGCCCCAGGTACAATAAGGCTTTTGTTCAAGGGCCCTTGCTTCCTTCTCATGGGAAGCAGACTTTGGGGAACACCACTTGGGCTCTAGGGATGACCATTTGCTACTCATTGGTCATTGCTTCTAGTCCTGCTGAGTAGTCTACAGACTAGGGATGACCATTACTACTCATTGGTCATTGCTTCTAGTCCTGCTGAGTACTCTACAGATATCGCTCATATTTAATTTATTTCTGATGTGTTTTACTCAGACATATGGGGCAGAGCTGCTACCGGCTCTCCCTGTGCTCAGGCTGATCTTGAGGCGCCAGGAAGGGAAGGCGGGAGTTCTAGCTCTGGCCCACCATCCCAACAGAGCTTTGCAGGCACCATGAGGGTCACCATTTTCAACATCCAGGACTCCACAGCTTGTCAGAGCTCCACCCAAGAAGAAAAGCTGATCTCTCCCCATTGTTCACAACCGCTTTGCGGCCTTGTGGTTCATCTGTAAATGCAAGTGGTGAGAGCCTACTACTGAGAGTATACCACCTACTTGGCAGAGCCTGGCAAGGCTACTCATGTCACATTTGATATGCCAAAAACCAGTAACAATTATAAACCTCATTCCCATGACCTGAAGGAGTGGTCTGAGGCTCCTTGTGTTCCTGGAGAGAGCAGATGCCCTTGGGTTACATTAGCATGTGACAGGATGTATGGAGATGTTACTGGTGCCCACTCTAGCAAATCAATGAACAACGGGAAGACAAGTGATACAAGTGAAGTGATGTATTTTTGGTGTACTCAGCAATTTTCAGGGATTACGCCTTGCTATGCATTCAAGAATTACTCCTACCAGTGCTTGGGAGACCATATGGGATGCTGAGGATCAAACCTGGGTTAGCTGCTTGCAAGGCAAACACCTACCCACTGTATTATCACTTATGCCCCAGACATGACTGTTCTTTCATAAGATAAAATACATTGTCAATTCATACTGATATTTTAACTTTAGGATTACAGGGGTTTTAGTCACTATTTTGCCTGGGTATTTATGGTTTCTTTCTACTATTCAAATTTCCCAGTACCTAACAGCAAAATAATTGCTTATATTTTGTCATATATGTTATAATCTCTCAATAATACCACTACTACCACCCTCAACATGATTACTGAGAACAGTCTAAAGTGTGTATGTATTTTCAAAGTGCGTCTATATTTTTCTCTGTACATATTAAAGATATGGCCTATCACTGGCCTATCACTCAGCAGGAGACTATGTCAAATAGAGTGATTATTATTTTAACTGCATAAGCTTATGCCACCCTGTGGATACACTTTTGTTTCCGTCAGCTTTTTATTTTCAATATGGGTTTTTCAAAAACTATACTTTTTTGTAGAGTTGTACAAAATATTTACATAATTTTGGGTCATGTTTACAAAACAAAATTTCAAATGTAAATTCTCTTTATTTCTTATTGCAACTATAAACTTGATGATTGGTTTATACATATCTTTAATATAAGCAAGTATGTGTACAGTGGTTTGTGCTACATGACATTGCCATTTTTGTAAAGTCAAAAATGGTACAATATGGGCTATTTCATTTGGTTCTACACAATGCTTTTCTATATCTCTCCTTTAAAATGATAGTATATGGTATACACTTTTTCCACCTTTGCCTGCACCTAATATAACCCAGAGATCCTTCTACAATATCAGCATCATTTTGTGAAAGTCTCTTCAACAAGTGGTGCTGGGAAAACTGGACAGCTACATGTAAAAAATGAATTTGGACCTGTGTCTAACACCTTGCACAAAAATCAGATCAAAATGGATTAAAGATCTCAATATCTGACTTGAATCCATAAAGTACATTGAAGAAAATATAGGAAAAACCCTCCATGTCATTGAAGCTAAAGACATCTACAAAGGTGAAACATCATTAACAAAGCAACTAGAAGAAAAGATAAACATATGGGACCACATGAAACTAAAGAGCTTCTGCACCTCGAAAGAAACAGTGACCAAGATACAAAAGACAATCCACAGAGTGGGAAAGAATATTCACCCAATACCCATATGATAAGGGGTTAATATCCAGGATATATCAGGCACTGGTACAACTATATAAGAAGAAAACAGCCAACCCCATTAAAAAATAGGGTAGAAGAGATGAACAGAAACTTTGACAAGGAAGAAATCTGAATGGCCAAAAGGCATATGAAAAAATGCTCATCATCACTAATCATCAGAGAGATGCAAATCAAAACAACAATGAGATATCACCTCACACCACAGAGACTGGCCCATATCCAAAAGGGTAAAAAGCAACAAATGCTGGCATGGATGCGGGGAAAAGGGGGACTCTCATACATTGTTGGTGGGAATGTCGACTTGTACAACCTTTCTGGAAAACAATATGGACGTTCCTCCAAAGACTAGAAATTGAGCTCCCTTTTGGCCCAGCCATACCACTCCTGGGAATATACCCTGGGAAGCCAAAAACACAACGGAAACACCATCCGCACTTTTATTTTCATAGCAGCACTATTCACAATAGCCAGAACCGGAAACAACCAGTATGCCCAAGAACTGATGACTGGATAAAGAAACTTTGGTACATCTACACAATGGAATACTATGCAGCTGTTAGGAAAAATGAAGTTATGAAATTTGCCTATAAATGGATGGACATGGAGAGGATCATGTTGAGTGAAATTAGTCAGAAGGAAAGAGAGAGATATAGAATGACTGAATTTATTTGCATGACATATAAATAAATAAATATATAAACATATGTGTATATATACATATATATACATATATATTATATATTATTATATATACTATATTATATACATATGATGCCAAAATCCAATGTCAGGCGAAATGTGGATCAGGTCTTACCAAAAGTGGAAATTACCACAAGCGTGTGGGGAGTCAGAGGCTAGGTAAGACAGAGTAGGGAACATGTGCGAATAAATGTCGAAAAGACTAATACCAACCTAGAATTGAGCATTAAATACAGGCCAAAAAAATGCACATGATGGTCGCTAAGTGTATGTATTGCTATCCACAATATGTAAGAGAAGGAAAAGAGAGGGAGAGAGAAAAGAGATAAAGGACCTGCCATGGAGGCAGACTATGGGGGGGGGGGGAGGGAACTGGGGACATTGGTGATGGGAAATGGGCACTGGTGGAGGGCGGGTGCTGGAACACTATGTGACCGAAACCTCCAAACACGAACAACGTTGTAATTGTATATCTCACAGTGGTATAATAAAATATTTTTTAAAAATTCTCAGAAAACAGGATCTACTGAATATTCCTTTAACATGGCGAAATGTTTTTATTCAAAGTCAGCTGCTTACTTAAATGGCAGATATTAGACAATTCTATCAAAAAAGTTAGGAAAAGGAAAGCACAGGGATAGTTATTATTCTTAAATTGTACTGACTTGTGTAATGAGAAAATAGAAAGAAATTAATCCCAGAAAAGTATTTGTTTTCAGTTATTTGTAAAAAACACATTTGGAGATAATATGTTTTCATACCAGAAAACTAATCGAAACAATAGAAAGAAAAAAGAATTCCTTTTAATAGATGGTATAAAAATAATAGCCCATTAGAAAATGTAATGAAAGAAAAATTCAAATATAAAACCAAAAAGGCAAAGCATTTAGGAATAATCTTAATAATAAATATGTAAGATCTTTATCTTGTGACTCCTGAAAGTCACACTAGAGTACTAGAGATATATTAAAAACATGAAATAATAGTAAATTTAAGATTTTATTTCTTTATCCCAATACAAATAACAATACTCTTGGGTATTTTTTAAAAGAAGGGTATTTTTATTTAGATAAAAATTATAAATTGAAATGAAAATATTTTTTAAACAAAGCACAGTACCTGGAGTATTTTAAAAAGCCAACGGAGGCCAACTATCCCTACCAAATAGTCAACGTAATGACAAAATGTCAGTAATTAAAATAGTAATAAACTATCGTTAAAACCAATAGAAATTATGTCAAGAAGACCCAAATCCACATGGAAATTCAGAACTGTGACAAAGTATCTTGCCACAGAAGTGGGGGTAGGGAAGATGGAGTCTTAGGTGGGGGCCAAAGGGAAACATTTGTTCACGAATGTGAACACTGGTGGGTGGAAATAAACACTGGTGAAGGAATGGGTGTTGGAACAATGTATAACTGAAACACAGTCATCAACAGCCTTGTAACTGTAATTCTCACTATGATTCAATTATATATGTATATGTATATGTATATGTATATGTATGTGTATGTATGTATGTGTATGTGTATGTGTATGTGTATGTGTATGTGTATGTATGTGTATGTGTATTATGTATATATGCGTATACGTGTACATGTACATGTACATGTACCATGACATGCATATGTATACATGTATATGTATATGTATATGTATATGTATATGTATATGTATATGTATGTATATGTATATGTACATATATTTTTTTAAAAATAGGGGCCAGAGCGAAAGCCCAGCAGGTAGGGCGTTTGCCTAGCACTGGGGCGGCCTATGCCAGCCCGGGTTTGGTCCCCGGCATCCCATATGGTCCCCCTGAGCACCGCCAGGAGTAATTTCCTGAGTGCAGAACCAGGAGTAACCCCTGAGCATAGCCGGGTGTGACCCAAAAAAGCAAAAGAAAAAAATATATATATTGCTTATTTTTCTATGGGGTAGTTGTTCTTTTTAAACCTTTGTCTAGGATGACATATCTTTGGGATACTGGTTCCAAATTTTTTTCTAGTTTGCCGTTAATGAATGAATAGGTTTTGATGTAAATGTTTTGCATGGTGAGAATTTAAGAATATTGTTTTAGGGTAGTTAATTTTCATTCTATTTACATATAGTTTCTGGGTTTTTGAATTATATTTTTAATTGAAGTAACATTATGACATTGTATGAATTTCAGGTATGCTTTAAAATCAATGGTGTATATAATGTTAAATTCACTACTAAAAATCCACTAAACTATGCATTATTTTCCCCTTGCTGGAAGCCCCCACACAGTCAAGATCACTTCTGTCGCAGTCTCACACTTAGGAATTCCCTGGTTCTTCCTAAGCTACTGAACCATTTTCTAAGCCCTCTCTCACAGGAAATCCCCAGCATTTGAACTGTCAAGATTGGCTCAGACCATGTGTGCAGCACTAGAGTTTGAACTCATGACTTGGTGTTTGCCAGACAAGTGATTTAGGCCACCAAGTCATCTTCTGAACTGTACTTTTAATATATATTTGATATATTTGCTTTAATCTTTTTATTAAATCATCACCATGAGATATACAGTTACAGTTATTCATGATTGAATTTCAGTCATGCAATGTTACATCACCCGTCCCTTCACCAGTGCACATTTTCCACCACCAATGTCCCCAGTTTCCCCCCCTCCCCCTACCTCTATAGAAGTCACTTTTCTTCTTTCTCTCTAAAAATAAACAGCATTTATTGACAAATAATTGACATACAAAAGAAAAATGGGAATAGAATATTTTTCTTTATATATATTCATACCTAACATAATATATACACCATGGAAATGTGTTCACTGTATCACTGTATCACTGTCTTCCCATTCATCATCGATTTGCTCGACCAGTAACATCTCCATATGTCCTGTCTCATGCAAGTAGAGTCCAAGGGCACCTGCTTGCTCCAGGAACACAAAAGAGCCTCAAACCATTCCATCAGGTCATGGGAATGAGGTCAATAAGTGTTACTGGTATTTGGCATATCAAATACGACACGGGTAGCTTGCCAGGCTCTGCCGTGCAGGTAGCATACTCTTGTAGTCATCTTGAAATCCAGCATTTATTGATGAACCGCCCACGTGAGCTGGGCTGTGATAGGCTGGTCTGTTGGGTGGAGTTCTGATGAGAGGAAAGACTGGATGTGGAAAATGGAGACCCTCATGGACTGGGGATTCGTCTGGTTTGTTGTGAGGCTCTGCTGGGGTGGCAGGCTAGGGCTAGAACCCGCCATCCCTCACAGGCGCCTCGTGAGAAGCTGGGCACAGGGAGAGCCAGTAGTAGCTCTGCCCCATATCTGTGAGTCTCTGGATCAGCATACCAGGGTCGGATTTAAAAAAGACTGCTGCAGGGTGGATCTCAATGAGCCGGGCTGTGATAGGCTGGTCTGCTGGGTGGAGTTCTGACGAGGGGAAGTCTGGATGTGGAAAACAAAAGCCAGTAGTAGCTCTGCCCCATGTAGTTTGGGAAAACTGTGACTGCCGTGTTTTCAGAAAGTTTGGTTGAACAGGGAATGGAACTTGGGCAAATCATCTGGCTCTTAGTTTTCTGGCTTTCCTGCAAAGAGCACTTCCTCATTCCAGCCTGAGTCAATGTGTTAGCTTCTCAAAAATGATATTAAAAGCTAATATAATAAATTTGAAAACTAGAAGCTGAGCCCAACGTAATTTCCACAACTTGGTTTTCACTTCCGGTGTCTGGGGCTAATCCAGTGAACCAGGTGCTAATCTCCATTAACTTGGGTTGAGAGCTAGGCCACATATAACAAATAGGACTCAGTTACTTTGTGAGAAATAACATAATTAATAATTTAGGGGACCTGAAACAGGGTTTACAAGGGAAATTGTAAGTTTGTCCATTCATGAATTGTTAGAGTATTAATTAAATATCCTGTTATTGAAATAAAATGTATTAAGTCTATAACTAAAAATGCCAAGAGGTGAAAGGGAATAGTGCTTACTCACCATTCTCACTGAACATCTGTGAGATTGCAGGGGGAGGAGGGAATTTTGGGGCTCACCTGTGACGCTCTGGGATTACTCTTGACTTTGTGCTTGGGGCTCTCTCCTGTCAGTGCTCACGGGACCAGGTGCTGGGGATGGAACACAGGCCTCCCACATGCAGAGAATGGGCTGAGTAAGCCCTTTGTACATCTTCCAAAACTATGAGGATTTTTTTAAAAACTCACTTGATATCCTTCCACATTTTAATGAGCTCCATGTAAGTCTCCAGCCCTTTCTGCTGAATTGTGGGTATTCAACCAATCAGCTGATGGACCAATACCCCATCGGCACTGCATCAACCTATGCATGATGACACTCAACTTAAGGTTCCAAGTTGACTTTACCAGAGTGAGACAAGCATCTGCCCCTTCCTAATTAGGCAGCTAATGAGGAGGGAAGCTTTTGTTCCTTGCTCTTTCTTCCCTTCATTATCATAAAATCTTGGAGGCCTTACCTGCCCAGATCTTTCAACTGTTGACAACTATTCTTCTTTTTACCTGTCACCATCACCATTTCCTCCAAGCCATCTCTATTAAGCTACTACCACAGCTTCCTAAGGAATCTCTTACCTAAATTCTGGACCCCTCTGATGTGTTTCTCTCCCTGGTCTCTGAAAAACCCTTAAAAGGACTCTAGTTTTATCACCTCACTAGTAGAAACCTCAAGTGTGTCTCCAATGAGAACCAGCTGAGCCTCATTTTCCTTAGTGTGAACTCTAGGTGAGAGACACCTGGTGACCCCAGGTTAGTTCGTGTGGTTTTGAGGTGCCAGTTGTCCAGAGCCCTCTCTCACTGTCAAAGAATCCTTTAACAATAAGGTCATACACAATCCAATTCTTTGTTGACTGTCCTCTTTTAGTACTTCATGTTCCAACAATGGTCAACTGCAGATCACCGCCCAAAGTGCAGATATATGACATTTGGGTTCACCCCAGGTCATTTCCTGCTATAATATTGAAATATCTCCTCTGCCTGGACTGGGTCTCAGCGTCCCCTTTTCTACACACCCATCTTCTTCACTCCTGCTTGGTTTTGAGAGCTCAACTCAGCAACATTCTTACAGAAAGTTTTTCTTGGATGTCCTCTTACAGACAGACAGACAGACAGACAGACACACACACACACACACACATGCACACACACTTTCATTTTGCTTCCCTGTAGTTCTGAACTGCCTCTTAAGAGTTCTATTAATGGGGCCAGAGCAATAGTCCAGCAGGTAGGGCGTTGGCCTCTCACGTGGCTGACCTGGGTTCGATCCCTGGCATCCCATATGGTCCCCCGAGCACTGCCAGGAGTAATTCCAGATTGCAGAGCCAGGAGTAAACCCTGAGCATTGCCAGGTGTGATCCAAAAAAGCAAAAAAAAAAAAAATTCTACTAATGAATTTGGTAGGTTGCATTACAATGATCTATCTATGGTGCTGCTTCCCATCACTAGATGATAGATTTTGAAGGTCAGATACTATGTCTAATGCATTTGTGTATTCTCAGAAAGTACAAAGTTCCTACAGTGAGCTACAAACTCAGAAGCACAGTGGCAGAAACAACCCAAGCCCATTGATGGAGCAGAAAGGTTTGTGTGACTAGAGCACGGTGAGGAGCAAGAGGAGAGTGCAAGATGCAGTCACGGTGAGAGACATCAACTGGACCATGTAAGTAGCATGGAGTATGGTCCAATGCTTTGACCTCATAATCAGGCAGGAAACAGGAGATTTGAAGACTACACACTTAGTTTGCAATTGGCTGCCTCATTTATGAGCCACGTTATTACATTTTTTAATGTCTCGCAGTTCCCTTTTCCTTATCTATCAAACAGATGTAATGAGACTGTAGGGAAGAGTGAGCAAGGTAATGTATGTTAACCAGCTAACACCGTGTGTGGCCAGTCAGAACCACTCAATAAATAGAAGCTGTCATGAACCTTTCCCAGCTAAAATAAAAGGAAGTGATCTCACTTCCACAAGTTCTGAGCTTGGAGTCAATATTCTCAAAGACAAGAGGTTCTAGGAATGGCTCAGAGGTGACAGCAGAGCTTGGAGATCTCAAGTTTCAAGTCCACAGAAACAATTCTTAAAATCAAACAAGCCTGCTTTGGGCACAATCCATTTCAAGCTCTGCCTTGCCAGAAATATGTCCCTCCCTCCATAATATCTGCCAACTATTCAAGCATAGTCTGACTCCTACCATGACCATCAATAAGAGAATGAACTCATTGGCAGAACCTCACCCTCTCCCCATTTTTTCCAGCATACATCTTTTTTTGCCTGATGATATACCCTGGAGCAAACTTTCAGACAGGTCCATGACCCTGCCCTCAGGTAAAACACCTTGAAACCCATAAGTTTTCTCTAAAAGTGACTTGTTTTCAGGAACAAGAATCCAACTAAGCATGTTAGCTATTGCACAACATCCAAGAGTCCCCATCCCAAGGCCTCCATTAGGTGAGTTCGGAGAGGTGCCATCATGCATATGATAAGCACAGAGGTGAGTCAGAATGAGTGGACAATGACCATGGTACTTACTGGGTTCCCATAGTCCCACCAATGCCTGAGAGCCAGTCCTGTAGTTGCTGTATTTGAGGTGTTCCTGAGACTCTGGCCAGGGTGTCCCCAAGGAAGCGAGTGGCTATTCGCTGACCAGCTGGCTTTTTTACATTTTTTTTCTTTTTGGGTCCACCCAGCAATGCTCAGGGGTTACTCCTGGCTCTTTGCTCAGCAACTGGCTTTTGAAGCTTGTGCACCTGTTACTGGTGACTGCAGGCAAAATTGTTCGTCTGCAGCAAATTCCACTGAATGGTGATCACTGCTTCACTCCCAAGCCATCTCCATCCAATGTGTGTGTGTGTGTGTGTGTGTGTGTGTGTGTGTGTGTGTGTGTGTGGTGATGGGGGACATGAGCCCCATAACAGCATTTTCTGGTTGAAGATGATTCGAAGTGTCTGGATCTTTGGTCTAGTCTGAACCTTTCTTCTTACCAACCTTGCTTCTTACCACGAGCTTCTTTGTCCTAAAATGCTAGTCGTGCTCTCTCAGGAAAGATAGTGTGAGACACATACTTACACAAGACATGACCAACATCACTGGCACTGTCTTCCCGTTTATCTTCGATTTGCTTGAGCGGGCACCAGTAACATCTCCATATGTCCTGTCTCATGCAAGTAGAGCCCAAGGGGACCTGCTTGCTCCAGGAACATAAAGAGCCTCAAACCATTCCATCAGGTCATGGGAATGAGGTCTATAATTGTTACTGGTATCTGGCATTTCAAATACGACACAGGTAGCTTGCCAGGCTCTGTCGTGCAGGTAGCATACTCTTGTAGTCATCTCAAAATCCAGCATTTATTGATGAACCGTGCGGCTGCAAGCGCCGCATGAGCCGGGCTGTGATAGACTGGTCTGCTGGGTGGAGTTCTGACCAGGAGGAAGTCCAGATGTGGAAAATGGAGGTCCTCATGGAGTGGGGGGATCATGTGGCTTGTTGTGAGGCTCTGCTGGGGTGGCGGGCCAGGGCTAGTACCTGCCATCCCTCCCGGGCACCTCATGAGCTGCTGGGCACAGTGAGAGCCAGTAGCAGCTCTGCCCCATGTCTGTCTCATAACGATATGTTATGACCAACATAATGTCCAGCATACAATTGGTGCTCATCTGCCCTCTGAAGTAGAAATTTGGAAGGTCTTTCAGTGACTTTCATTCCAGAAGATTCCAGGCCATATTTACTACAATTGATTGATAAGCAGGCAATCTGGGGTGGAAGAATGGGCCAGGACAGCTATGGAAGTGTCATTTACAACAATCCTCTTTGACCAACATTGCCCACTTCTCACCACCACCAACACACACACACATACACACACAAACACACAATCACACACACAATCACACACACACACACCAGGGAAGAAACTTAAAACTCTGACTTTTGCTGTCCTTTTTGAAGGATCACGAGCAGCAGTGTCAAAGGAGACCGGGTTGTTCCTTATTGACTCACTGCCAGGGAACCACAAGGCACTGGGGGGCCAGGGAAAGAGTTGGTGGTGTTGGCACCTGGTCTCCATCCTGGTTTTCTTTCCCTCCTGCTCACCATTATTTGGGCAGTTAAAGAGAGTTGCCGTGGCAACAGATTGCACCATGGAAAGAACAGGAACCAGCTGTCTGAAGACTTGGGTTTGAATTCAGTCTGTTCTTTCCTGCCCCTGGGAACTTAGGCACAGCTTTCAAGCATGCCCACAGCCTTCCCACCACCACCTTCACTTCCTGAGCTATAGCACTCCTGTGCACACTGAGCTCTGCCAAATCCACATAGATACAGAAGCAGTTTGGGCCCACGAGTGCCCTCTCCAAGCATGCCGTTATGAGTGTGACTGTTTGCTCTGTGTGCCTTAACTTCCCTGAACCTACCAGCTGTCAAAGCACCAACAGTACTAACTGTTCATCCACGCTTCACCAGCAGCTTTCTGGCGGCGCAAACTGGACAAAGCAACCTGTAAAGAGCCTCTGAAGGGTTTGTCGCCTTCCCTGAGGCCCCCCAAAAAGGTCCCCTACACAATCTCACCTCATCAACAAAGGCTATGTACATCAATTTATTATGGGCACACCTTATTCCTCTTCTGCTCAAGAGATTACCCATAAGTACATGGCCGATATTCAAGGACCCCTCTGCCACCCCCACCTCAGGTATCCAGTCTTTCTGGGCCCAAAAAGCCAATCCCCAGGCCAGGAAGGGATAATAATGTCCTGCTCAACACCTCTTGCCTCAGCTCAGGGTCTTCAATGCAAACCTTCCTGTTCCCTGAAATAGAAACTCTTGGGTCTCATGCTGGGATGAAGGTGGGATTCTTGTTATAATAATAACTATTATAGACTATCATTTTTAATTATTGCATATAGAAACACCCCTACACACTATTTTTAAATTTAGCTGGAGTGAGGTCCTAGAGGCTCTTACCAGACCCCCACTCCAGATGTGACCCAGAGGCATCCCTTCAATAATTACGAAGAGATTCCAGGCACATGAGCTCTGAAATGATGCTGGAGAAGAATGTTCACATTTGAAAGTTTGCCATCCGGAAGTAGAGCTGAAGATTAAAGGGTTAAACTTGGACAGAAGTCCAAGTCTCAGAATGACCATGATTCCTCAATCCACATATCGCATGTCGTTACTGTACCATAAAGTCAGTTTAGTGGACTGTGATCAGAGTCTGAGGGATAAAATAGTATCACTGTATCACTGTCTTCCCGTTCATCATCGATTTGCTCGAGCGGGCACCAGTAACATCTCCATATGACCTGTCTCATGCAAGTAGAGCCTAAGGGCACCTGTTTGCTCCAGGAACATAAAGAGCCTCAAACCATTCCATCAGGTCATGGGAATGAGGTCTATAATTGTTACTTGTATTTGTCATATCAAATCTGACACAGGTAGCTTGCCAGGCTCTGCCGTTGGGTAGCATACTCTTAGTCACTTCTAAATCCAGCATTTATTAACGAACCCGCGCAGCCGCTGGTCTGCTGGGTGGAGTGCTGACAAGGGGGAAGTCCGGATGTGGAAAATGGAGGCCCTCATGGAGTGGGGGGGTCGCCTGGCTTGTGGTGAAGCTCTGCTGGGGTGGCGGGCCAGGGCTAGAACCTGCCATCCCTCCCGGCGCCTCATGAGCGGCTGGGCACAGGGAGAGCCAATACAAACTCTGCCCCCATGTCTGTGAATCTCTCACATAGTACAGAGAAGAAATGACAGATGACATTACACACAATAAACTGGAAACCAAGCATGATCCTAGAGGTCGGGCAAAGGAGCAAGAGAGAAATTGTGGAGTAGAGCAGACGCAGACAGAGAGAAGAAATAATAAACCTACTTCCAGCATAGATCATAAAGCCAGCCCCAGGGAACATGTGTTAGGGTATGGCGCTAAGTCTTACTCAGATGTGTGAAGGCATCCTTTGGCGAAGACCCGAGTATCAGACAACGCGTCATCACCTTCTTTGATTATTTTCTCTCTTAAGGAATAAAAAAAATATGAATGAACTTTCTTAAAGCAAATTGTAACCATTTAGAGCACTTTGAAGGTGAAACAGGGCCATGAGCATCATAGAGAGAAACCTTGGGGGGAAAATATCCAGGTAGCCTCACAGTTTGTTCCTGATGACCTGAAGGAGAGCTGGACACTGTCAGTGATGCACCAGGGGCATGGGCATGGCAGGTGCCTGTGTCCACAAGGGCGGGGTGTGATTCATGGTCAGAGGGCAACAGAGACATTGGCGAGTTCTCTGAAATATAGTTCCAGTGGCACCGGAGTTCTGAATTTAACTTGTCCTTTAAAACAAATCAGAAATGGTAGGAAATTCTCATAAATGACTAGTTTTCTGTTTACAATGCAACAAGCTTACTTTAAAATTATTTTTTATGTTCTTGTGAGTTCCTAAAGTTTCTACTACAACCAGCAATGGAGTATTGAATCTTCCCCTCAAGAACGAAAACAGCACACTCACATGCGCACACACACAGGCACACATACACGCACACATGCACACACACACGCACACGCACTGCTCATGGGTGCTGGTTCTCTGATTAAATTGCCTGTTTCTCTGACTTCCCCTTTTCCTACTATTGACTTGGGCTGTCACTGGTTGTGTCAGTCTTTCCGCGTTGCCATGCAACCTAAATATTCAAGGCCTATTTATGCTAAAACATTTTCATCTGATAGTTCATTTTGACGTGGGAGTCCAGTTGCTTTTGTTTGGGGAGAGTGGTAAGTCTGTAGTTGTACCGCACTCTCCTCTCCAGCTGTGGTCATTAAGAGCACTCAGAGTGGGTAGGGCAAGGAGCAGGGAACTACCTCCAGACTCCGCCCAGCCTGGGAACTCCAAGAGGGGGTCCTGGCTTTCCCTTGCTCCCTGCAGCTCCTTTCCACCCCTGAGCACAGCCCCCACTGGGGAGGGGTGCTGCTCTATGATATGCCACTCCCCGTCAGTAGAGCGGTTAATTTTCTTGTTCACAAACAGCTAAACGCTGTGAGGAGGCTGCACTTTTGCTGGACTCACAAGCACAGCAGAGCTGCCTTTAGCTCTTCCATGCAGCCTGTGGGGGCCTCCTGCCTCCACTCGCTATTGACCGGCTTTGCCAATGGTGAGCTGCGTGGGGGTAGGTGGGTGGGCCCTCCCCTGTGAGCTGGTCTGGGGGTGGGCCCCTCCATTTCACTTCCCTTCCACTTCCTCTTGATGCTTTGCCTGGAACCCCTTCCCTTCCTCCAGTCTGCTCAGTGATGATTTGCTTTGCCCTTTGAACACACTACAACTTTCCAGAAATGAGCCATGCAGCCTAGAAATCACTTTCTAGCAGGCCCCCTGCCCGTGGCCCCCGGGCTTGCTTGGCTGGGTCTGCCTTGAACAGCAAGACATAGGGAATAAACTTTAGGCAGAATAAGTTTTGCAGGAGTCTTCCTTTTTTAAATCAGCTGAGCATGTGTGTGTGTGTGTGTGTGTGTGTGTGTGTGTGTGTGTGTGTGTGTGTACCGCCCAGGGGCTCCCCAAGTCTACACCTGGCAGTATCATGAATTGTTATCTCCTAGTTTGCATTTTCTCATGCTTAGATTGTTGTTGCCTGTTTCAGGTATCAGGCTCAGAGTACAAGTACATCAGAAGATTGTCTTGTTTAGACAGAATGGTTTGCAAATAGCCATATGTCTATCTGCCAAAAGACAAATGCTTTGTTTTCGTCTTTAACTTCAAATGTGGGATGGTGAGATAATTCATGCAGAAATCTCCTTTAACTTCTTCCTCCAAGCAATCTCACTTTCTTTCTTTTTTAACTTTTTATGGTGTCTGGGTCTCACAATGCACAAAACCACGCTCCAATACTGAGCCACATCCAGCCCTGCCTAATCGAAATTCTCAAAAAAGTCCTTTGCTTTTCTTTTCTAAACATTTTATTTATTTAGATTTTTGAACCAGATCCTGATATGCCCAGGGCTTACTCCTGACACTGTACACAGGGATCACTCTGGTGGGGAGGGTGCCAGGGAATCTTATGAGGTGCCAGGGATTAAACAACCCAGGTTGACTGCATGGAAAGCAAGTGCCCTACCCACTGTACTATCTCCTCCAACCCTTTTATTCATCTTTTAAAACATTTTTTAATCCATGCAGTAGTGATATATTATTTTAGTTAATGGACAAAATACCTTTTCCTGTCACTGGGGGTGGGCCCCCTCCCCATACAACTCCTGATTTCACCAAGTATCCATGGACAGAATCATTTTATTTTGATGATCTCCGTTTCCTCCTTCCCTGGCTGGAGGTAATGGATATGACCATTTCCTAGCCATCTAGGGAATTCACAAGTTCCACATTTGCGTGAATTGCTTTCCTGTTCCTTCTTAAAACAAGCTTGTCTTAATCAGGCCTAAATAAGCAAGAATTAATGCCTTGCAATTAATGCCTTAGTTTGCAAAAAAGCAAACTAAGAACATTTTATTATGTTTCCCTTTAGTGAAATTGAGAATATCATTTACTCTTAGGAAAAGAATGCACCTAGAAGGAATACTCTGATGATAAGGGCGGTGGGAGAATGAATTGTATGTATGTGTTTTAAGTACTATTCAAATTTCAAATGACTGTCACTAAAGTGCCTTTTGCAGAAAGAACAGGGTCTGGGTGTTTAGGAACTCTTTATTTTCTGAGCCCCACACGAGTGTAAGTTTGTGAAACTAGGAGGAAACTCCTAGAACAAGAGTTAAAACATAAAATGAGGTGGAGGTGGAAGGATGTGGGGGAAGGACAGTGGTGAAAGGAAAAGCAAACAAAACCCCTCCTGCTGGTACTCAAACCCCAGAGGCTAAATAGGAATCAGAAGTGGTTAAGTGATGTGTTTATTCGCGTTTTCTGTAAGGTATACAATGCAAAATCTTTCTTTTCTCTTTGCTATGAAATCTTAGCTAAAGTCTAATGGTGCCTTGCTCTTTGCTGCTTGGGAATGAATTTGTTCTTAGAGAATAAGAGATGCTGAGTTTTGCAAAAGGATTACACCAAGCACAAAGGCAAGGAGCACTAAGGAAAAGAGACTAAATCGCACCTATAAATCATGACAAACACTAGAGCAAAGCATATTATGCAGTCACTAAAAATGATGTTTATGGAAAAATTTGAATGATATGAAGAACGGTTTATGCTAAAAGTTGTTTAGAATGCAAGGTTAAATTGTATATACTCTATGATGTCAATTATGTTCTTAAAAATTATAGAAAATGAACTGAAGGGGAATATACCGGAATGTTAATAGTGTCGACCCTGAGTAATGGAATTATGATCAATTTTTTTTTCTATTCTTCATATTTTTATGTACATTCCAAGCTCCAGACAATGTACATCTGCTTGTTGACTATCAAAACAAAAGAAGAAAAGACTTCTCAAAAATTCCATTTGTTCATGCTTTTATGTTCTATCTGGCCATTGGTTCTCCTTCCTCTACCAATTATGTCTCTAATGAAATCTAAGGACTCCGGAAAGCCCAGATGAAAGAAGTCAAGCTGATGGGACGAGAGTGAGAGGAAACTGCTGGTCTTGAGATTGCAGATGGAAGGTCAGATGATGTAGGAGAGAAAGACGCACTTGTCCTTAGAGAACCAGGACTGCCTCTGAACCAGCAGAGTCTAAGGAAACCCTCATGGAAGGAGATCACAGGTGGAGTCAGGAGTCAGGGAGGACATAGGCAGAGTTGATCCATAGTGGGAGTGACTTTGATGGAGACTCACAAGATCGTGTCCTAGTTGAGCAAAGAGCAAAGTCTCAGAGATGAGATGGAAACTAAACAATGATAAAGACAAGAATAATATTGGAGGCTTTTTTGTCTTTTTTTTTTTTTTTTTTTGGTGTGTGGGGGAGAACACCTGATGACGCTCGGGGATTACTTCTGGCTGGCTCTGCACTCGAGTATTACTTCTAATGGGGCTCAGGGAACCATATGTACCAGGTATCAAACCCAACTTGGCTGTGTGCAAAGCAAGTGTCCTGTCTGCTGAACTATCTCTCCAACCCAACAACAGGGACTCTATTGGAAGATCTGAGAAAGTTGTGATTTAGGAGTTTATATAAATATGTGTGTTCATATCTTATTCCAGTCATTCATTCACTCACTCATCCATATACCACCCATTTCTTCATCCATCCAACAAATAGGTAGTGAGTTTCCATGCTAATACTGGAGACACAGCAAATGAAACATTGTTTAAAAAATTATCAGATTAATGCTAGTCCATTCACCTTGATGGTACTGAGGGTACAACCTTAGCACAAACCTAGGTGGTGTGAAGGTCATGCAGGGACCATTTTCGTGATCATAACTAAATCTCGGGTAAAGAATATTAGTGATTCCATGGGCTGGAGAGGAAGTACATGGGGTAGGGCACTAGTCTTGCATCCGGCTGACCTGGGTTTGATTCATGGCATTCCATACGATCCCCTGAGCCCACCAGGAGTGATTCCTGGTGGAACTCCAGGAGTAACCCCTGCAAAGTGTGGCCTCAAGCAAAACAAAACAAAAGAATATCAGTGATTCCACGTTAGAAAGGTTGAAAAAAGGCTTATATTGATAGACATCCCTAAGATTATCAAACCTGTTCCACTGATCCAGCTTTTACAAAACCAGAAAACAAGTATTATTAGTATAAATTATATTTTAATTAACATAAAATTAAGAATGCAAACTATTTTTAAATAATAAGATAAAAACAAGCAATGAGAAAAGTCAGAAACTTAAGGCCACAGAGATCTCTAACCCTCGCTCTAACTTGTTTTTTTTTTCTAAGGATAGTAGGTTGGTAACTCTAGGGATCTCCTCGGGATTGGGCCCAGGAAGCAAAACTAAATGACAAAAACAAGAGTAAACTGAGTTTCGTCTCCTCTCCCCCTCATTATTTCCTTTTTTTGTTGCTGTGATGATCAGGCACGTTTAACTAAGCTGCTTGCCCTAGTTGCACACTTGAGATGCTCACACACACCTGGCTGTGTGCCAGAGATCACACATTTTGTGGCAACCTCAGGGGTCCAAGACAACAAAGACGCAGAGAAAGCTTTGTACATGGGGGTGGGGTGGGGCACTCAGGATCAAATTCGTAGTCTCCAGTTTGTGGGTGTGGCCCATTTAAAACTTTTTATTTATTTATTTTTAGTTGAATCACCCAGAGACATACAGTTACAATGTCGTTCACTATTGAGTTTTAGTCATGCAATGCTCCAACACCCATTCTTCACCAGTGCACATTTCTTGCCACCAATGTCCTCAGTTTTCCTCAGGCCCATCCACTTCACCCCACCCCCACAGTCCGCCTCTGTGACAAGCTGTGGCCCTTTTGCACTGAGTCAAACCCTGGTCCCCACACTGAGCTATTTTTAAAAAATATTTTATTGTACCACCATGAGATATACGATTACAAAGATATACATAATGTATATATATTTATGTCATGCAAATAAATACAGTCATTCTATATCTGTTTATGTCCAGGTTTAGGTCATACATTGTTTCAGCACCAATCCCTCCACCAGTGCTCATTTCCCACCACCAATGTCCCCCATTCCCTCCCCTCTCCGCTACCCTGCCTCTATGGAGAGTTCTTTATCCTCTTTCTCTTCTCTCTCTCTCTCTCTCTCTCTCTCTCTCTCTCTCTCTCTCTCTCTCTCCCTCTCTCTCTTTCTCTCTTCCTTCTCTTACACACTGTGGGTTCCAATACATACATTTAGAGGTTATCATGTGTATCTTTTTGCCTGTATTCAATAGTCAATTCTAAGCTAGTATTATCACTTACAACAATTGTGAGCACACTGTTCCCTCTCTGTCCCACCCAAACTCCGACTCCCAGACGCTTGTGGTAGATTCCATTTTTGGAAAGACCTCCTAATCCATGTTTTGTCTGACCTTGGATATTGGTATAAAAATATATATACATATATGTATATATATGTATATATATACATATATGTATATATACATATATACATATATGTATATCTATTATGTCATGCAAATAAATACAGTCATTCTATATCTGTCCTTTTTACTTCTGGCTAATTTCACTCAACATGATCCTCTCCATGTCCATCCATTTATAGGCAAATTTCATAACTTCATTTTTTCCTAACGGCTGCATAGTATTCCATTGTGTAGATGTACCAAAGTTTCTTTATCCAGTCATCAATTCTCGGGCACCCTGGTTGTTTCCAGATTCTGGCTATTGTGACTAGTGCTGCTATAAACATAAAAGTGGGGATGGTGTTTCCGCTGTGTGTTTTTGGCTTCCCAGGGTATATTCCCAGGACTGGTATGGCTGGGTCAAATGGGAGCTCAATTTCTAGTCTTTGGAGGAATGTCCATATTGTTTTCCAAAGAGGCTGCACCAGTCGACATTCCCACCAACAATGGATGATAGTTCCCTTTTCCCCCGCATCCACACCAGCACTTGTTGCTTTTGCTCTTCTGGACCCACACTGAGCTTTAAAGGTGATCCTTCTATCAGAATCAACTAAATGATTCTTTCCATTTTCATTTTTGGGACACACTGGCTCTGTGCTCAGGGATCACTCCTGGTGGGACTCAGGGAACCATAGCTGGTGCCTGGGAATGAACATGGCCAGTAGCATGCAAGGGAAGCACCCTACCTGATGTACACGCCGACGGGACCCCTCCCGTACCCGCTACCGTGTGTCAGGCGTTCCCCGCGGGGTCTGTCTGTTGCCCCGAGGTCGCATGGTGGAGGCTGAAACAGGCCTCTGCCTTCTCCAGAGGGCTGCTGTCCTCGGCCTGCCTTCTTTCGGGGCAGGCGTTCCCCCTTCTGTGGGGTCTCTCCAGTCCCTTAACATCTATTCTTTTTTATTAATTAATATTTTATTATACCACCATGAGCTATACAATTGCAAAGATGTTCATGTTTGGGTTTCGCTCATACAGTGTTCCAGCCCCCATCCCTCCACCAGTGCCCATTTCCCACCACCAATGTCCCTAATTCCCTCCCTCCTCCCCTAGGCTGCCTCTATGGCAGGTTCTCTCTCTCTCTTTCTCTCTCTCTCTCTCTCTCTCTCTCTCTCTCCTCTCCCTTTTCTTATACGTTGTGGATTGCAATACATACATTTAGAGGTTATCATGTGTATCTTTTTGCTTATATTCAATGCTCAGTTCTTGGCTTGTATTATCATTTCCGACAATTATTAGCACACTATTCCCTTCTCAGTCTTACCTAAACTCTGACTCCACACTTTTGTGGTATACCAGGTTTTGATACCCGCACACCATGGGAATCGGGCTGTGTCCAGCTGTGGAGTCCAGACCTTGAGGATGACTGTGGTTGTGTTGTCCGAGGTTTTCTGGCTTCTGAGAGTCTGGGGTGGGGGAAGGGACAAAACCTGCCCCCATTCCAAGACACCCTGTCAGCCTAGCACAGGATGGGCAGGCAGACTCTGCCCTGTACCTGAGTACCTGATGTGTGGCCGAGAGCCTTAGCAGCAGTTCTGGGCAGGGCCGCCAGGCCTTTGTGGAGGGCTGAGTGGGGGAAGGCAGCTCCAGCTTCAGCTCCTAAAAAGCCAAGTTGGCGTGGTTACCAAGTCTTGCATACCTGGGCTTGAATTCGGGCCTCTCTTTTGGGTCGGGCTGTGTCCAGCTGTGGAGTCCGGACCTTGAGGATGACTGTGGTTGTGTTACTCGAGGTTTTCCGGTCTGTGAGAGTCTGGGGGCGGGGGCAGGCCAGGAGCAAAACCTTCCCCCATTCCAGGATGCCCCATCCTACCTTTCCTTTCTCAGTCCATCAGTTTCCCTGCCACTCCTAAAGTGTCAGATAACAACTAGAGCAGATCATCTGTATGTGCGTGTGTGGTGGCCAACCCTTGCTTCTAGTCAATTTGTCTGTCTGTGTGGAACACTGGGGTGCTAGCACTAAGCTTCTGCTCCTTCTGAATCCGTGTCAGGTGCATCAGATCCTCCTTCAGCTTCACGTGGACTAATGTGAGCCGCCAGTGAACAGCACTATCATGTATTCTTTACAGAATGACAGAGAAGTAATCAGGGATCACCATTGTTTTGAACTGGTTAAAAATCACTGCCCACCACAAATAAGAAATCTCAGTCTCCTAGTCAGACCATATCTGTACCTCCAAGTCAATGGCTTTTTCCTTCCAGCTCATCCAGAGCGCCCAGATGGTCCCAGCACTTGGAGAAAAACAGCAGATCGTGGCACATGGCTCAGGATGCATGTGTGCACAATGTGTAGGCTTTGGAGCAGGATGAAGCTACAATGCATTGGTTTTCACCAGTGGCTCTAATAAATTATCAAAAACCATGTACCTTAAAAACACACCCATAATCTCTCATAGTCTGGGTGGCCAGAAGTCTGCAATCAGTATTAAGGGCAAAGTCATCATTGAGGATTCTTTTTCCAAATAAAATCACTTGTATGATTCCAGGAACTTGGACCTTCCCTCTTTAAGAGACATGACTTGGGGCTTGCACATTAGCGACCCTTTTGACCTGAGGTTCAGTGAGAGCTAAGACTACTTGGGGGAAAAGCAACAAGGTGTGCTGACAAAAGAGATTTAGGAAAACTAAGTGCAAGCTCCTTCCTTAATGATCAGTAGGTTTATTGGTTCTCTCTTAGATTTTCTACTCCGGATCCTGAAAAATCTGCTTGAGTTCCAGGCTCTTCACTTTCTTCACCCTCACCAGTAAAATCTAGGGATGATGGGCTGCTTTCCTGCTGCTGAAATATCAGAGAGGAAAAGACCATCTTGCCAATTCCTGCCACCCTCCTTTAAGGGCAGAGAACCGAGGCCTAAAGGAAATCAAAATTCCAAGTCCCTACCCCAGAAACTTGTACTTTGCAATATTCAATCCTGCATTTTTAAGAAGACTTCAAGTCTAGGACTCAAGATAGAATGGGATCCAGGTGAAAAGTAACCAGCATTAGCTGAATATGTGGGCAGCATCCTGGGAGAGCGGGGTCCACGCACTGACTCTTCCTTTATGCCCTTTCCAAGACTGGCTGTGGTTCTCCTGCTCATCCTCTCTTATAGCCTTCGGCTCACCAGCAGCTCTCCCTCTGCTTCCACACATGCTGTCCTCTTGACCCTGATTCTCCCAGCCCAGAAGAACTTGCCCCCTGCTCCTGTTCTTCTCCCTGAGGCCCTCCCTCTTAGCTACCCCATTCCAGTGTTGTTGGCAGGATAAGCCTTTGTCTAGTTCAAGGAAAACATGATGTCACAGAGAATGGAGTAGCTTCTAGAAACAGTTCTTTCCCTTCTTCCTTTCTTTCTTCCTATCGTTCTTCCTGCCAGCTTCAGGCCTTTAAAACTGGGAGAAAATGAAGGCAAGTGTGAGGGAGGGTGTTACTTTTGCTTCTGTTTGTGGATTTTACTTGGTATGAATTGTCCTGTCACCAGAAGGCTGCGTAGATATCGGGGCTGCTTACATCACTACCAAGCTGAAGCATGAGAACAACAGACCCCACAAAGTTAGGACATTCATGCGCCGGGTGGTCCAATCAAGGGTGCTGGTGCTACTACAGAGCCACGTTTATACATTAGCCCTGTGGCTTGAGGGCTTACATCTCCTCGTCTCTGAAAAATCACAGGAATAACACTATCTCCTTCACAGGGTTTTTGGGAAGCATCAACAGGATAATGCCTGTGAAATCCTCTCGCACGGAAGTCAGCGCAGCTGACAGTCAATAAATTCTCACGGGACGATATCTGGGTCACTTCCCCTATGAAAACAGCGCTGACCTGGTACTCCCAAGGGAATAAATCCCCCATTTCCTTGAGGTGCCCTTTGCACCTTATAGTTGCCCCTGCCTTAGAACCTGTACTTCCTTCTCACCCCACTCGGTCCTGTGTGCTGTACGCCCTCACCTCTGTCACTCCAGGCCATTCCTGAACTGCCACTCTCCACACGCATTTACAGAATCCCACTGTAACCAGCCACTGTACAGCAACCAGCCCCCTGGGTGATGAGTTCCTGGAGATGTTGGTTTGAATGGGTTTTAAATGGTGAAGGGTTCAGAACACAAGAATCTTTTCCGGCCAGGATTGTTTTTGATTAATCATGCCAGTTGCTGCTGTCTTGTATTTATTAAGATTGATGACAGGAGCCGTTGAAAGGCATCTGGCTCTAGCAGTCCCAGGGAATATTGTTGGCTCTGGTCCACTCCAAAGGCCAACTGGCCTTAATAAGAGAGATCAAATTGTTGTCTATGTGGCAGTGCCCAGACTCACTTCCCTTCCCACGCTTGCATGATTTGCCAGTCAATACCATCCTAGCATTGACATGGTCACATTTAGAAAGAGTTGTATGGCCTAGATGTGCCAAAGGCCAATCTCCAAGAACATCTGTGGGCCACTGTTAGGTTAAGGCACCATTATCGGAACTAAGATGGAAGGAATTAATGCCTGCCAAATCTAAGAGTCATTTGGAGGTTCAACAGAAGAATGAGTGACTTAGGACAGTTGGGAGTCTTTGACACAGAGAAAGAAGTGGGAAGCTAATTGAATCTTTAATAATAACTAAAACTAATAGCTGAGTAATTATTGTGTGTTAGGAAACCACTAATATACCAGGCACCATTTTATATATACTTCTAATTCACCATTTTATATATAGTTCTTCTAACCACTAATATACCAGGCACCATTTTATATATACATTTTGTATATACTTTCTAATGACCATGGCAACTTACATAGAAGATTTATAGAAGAAGAAATGGAAGCTCTGAGCACTAAGTTACTTGTTTGCTTCCACAGAAAAAGCAAGTCAAGTAGGGGAAACCTGCCCCTACTATGCTTTCACTGCCAACGTAGGCACCAAGTACATCTGGTGTGACATCTCTTGTTGTATTCAGGAGGGGCTGTAGGGTGGGGCCTGCTGCTTTGGGGTTCTGTGCTAGGAGCAGGGGCATGACCCATTGCATATCTTCTAAGGGAATAATCCTCTTGTTTTCTTTGCGGTTGGTTCCTGAACCTTGTAGTGGTAAACAAGTGATAGCATGGTGCATGAATGGAATTTCCTTCTTGTTCCTTATAGTTATTGTGACTTCAGATGGGGCCTCTTTTTGGAGTTGAGAGATGTGACCTTTTCTGGTTCAAGCGCCATAAGAGGCGGTAGGATCTGGTATAGAAAACTGAGGAGGTGAGAGAGAAGATTCTGTTTATCTCAGAATCTTTGACTCACCCCACAGAGCACGGATTTCTTTTTTTTTCCCCCAAATTTTATTACACCATTTTAGACATACAATTGAAAGATGCTCATGTAGAGTTTTGGTTCTACAGTGTTCCAACACCCATCCCTCCACCCAAACCCATCTCCCATCACCAATGTCTCCACCTCCCCCCCCTCCCACACCTCAACTACTTGGCGGGTTTGGTATGTCATTTCTATCCTCTTTATCTCTCCGTCCCGCAAACTTTCCTGCACATCGTGGAATGCAGTGCATTAAAGGACATTACTGTTTCCACTATTTTAATGGACAGCGCTCAAACTGGTTTTGCTCTGTGGTCGTGGGTAGTATCCCAGCGTCCGGACAGCGAAGGTGGTGGCTAGTGTGGTGGGGGAGTCTCATCGGCTGCTTGGGACCCCAGAGGTGATGGGCCCACTCCCAAAACCCATCTGTCCTCCGGGGGGCCATCGCTGGGCCCGGGGCAAGCTGGAGTTCCAGCTTCCCCAGACGCTTATGAGGCTCTTCATGCTATGGCTGGTGGCCCCAGGGCAGCAGCACGGATTTCTTAAGGCATGGTTCTTGTCCTTGATGGTACCCATCACATGAAGATTGAGTGAAACCAAGCCATATCTTGAGAAGCCAGTTTTCCAGTTGCAAATTACTTGCTATGCTCATTTTGCTTATTTTCCTGATACTATCTCTGAACACTGCAGGAAGGAGTATTTACCTCCCTCATCCTACCCTCTGAGGAAGGGAGAACTTTTTAAGAGAAAGATTGTGATTAGGAGCAGGTCACCACGGAGGATGTGCTTTGGAAACCAAAGCTGGGCTGTATTGTTTTTCTTCCTCTCCCCCCACACTTCCTTTTTGTCTAGCCTTGCAGATCATATCATCTAGGCTCCTCTTGGCTGCAAGAAACAAAAAGGTATGGAATTAAAGGGACTCAAGCAATAAGGAAATGAAGTAGCTGACATAACCGGAGGACTGGGGTAGAGCACGCGCCAGCATCATGCAATTCCTGCATGAGTCACGACATCAAATAAAGCAGCACTTTCTGTCATATCGCTCAGCTCTCCTCAGTATCAGCTTCTGCCCAAATCTGGTTGCCCTTTTGGTTTTAAGATGGCTACATATGATAATCAGGGCTAATGCAACCGTGCATCCCAATAAATATAATGCAATGGGCCAGGGATACAGTGAATGCTTCACATGGAGGGGGTGGATGTCAGTATTATGCCCCATCTTCTCCTCAAAAAAAAAAAAAAAAAACAAGTATGGACTATAATTTCGAGCATGGACTATAATTTCTTAGTCTGAATGAAATACTTATTTTTTCTTAGCTTTTTGGCTACACCCAGTGATGCTCAGGGGTTGTTTCTGGCTCTGCACTCCCTGCCAACCCAGGTTTGAGTCCTGGCACCCCATATGGTCCCCTGAGCACTGCCAGGAGTAATGTTCCTGCACTGGTGGGCTCTTGAGAATTGTATGAAAGATTTACATACAAAACCCGAAGACTGAAAGTTAGTTTATTGTAGATGGTTCCACGTTCCTCCCCAGGTGTCTAGGCCTCTACAATACTAGTGAACAACATCCTGCCCCACCCCACCCCCCAACACTGCCCGCCCGAGGAATGACTCCCCTGTCCTGTCCCACACAGTGTACTGGCCTCCCATGAATGATGACCTGGTCCTGTTGCTGTGCTGCTCTCTCTAACCCGGAAGTGGCCACCGCCGCCACCGGGCCAGATCCCTATGTTCTGAAGCGTTGCTGGGCCTTCCCAGCAGTACCCCAGCCGTTGCTGTTTTCTTGTTCCAGGTTTCCTACTCTCTAGCCACCTCCACATGCTTGTGGCTGAGAGTCCTGGGTTGAGCACTTTATGCTCTTCCGGGCACCCAAGCCCTGTCTGATTCTGCCCTTGTCTGGCCCTGAGATGCATGCAGCCCTATACTAAGATCCTATACTAAGCCCTGCCCTGGTGCGCAGCCCCACCTGACCTGGAGGTCCTGTGGAGAGAGTGGTGGGTCCAGGGATTGCTTTTTTTCCTAGAGTGTAAAGAAAGAGCTGGCGGAGCTTTTCTTCTGAGCCTGCACTTGTGTGTGTGTGTGGGGGGGTGTAAAGAGGCAGGGCCGGGGTTCCTTTTATCTGTAGCAAATCCCACCCCGAGCCATCCTATTCTACGTCCTGATTGGCTACTTGTTCCAGGAGTAGAAATTTAAAGTGACCTGGAACTCTACCCCTCAGCCTGCTGTATCACTTCCGACTTCTAGATGCAGGGATTATCATTCCCTTGGGAGGAAGTGAGGAACTGTATGAAAGGCGACACACATGAGGGCAGCTGTGATGTGGGTGGTACTTCTGGGGGTGTGGTGGTGATGGATAAATAAGTGCATGGCCTATGAACTACAAATCCTTTGTAGGGGAAGGAGTACTTTAGAGCAGGATTTATTGTGGAATCAGGACTCGTTGAATCAAGATAAACAATTCAGAAGGAGTTTCCCTCCATCCAGTTTCCCTGTCCTGAAAGGTAGGAGGGCTGCTACAGGTGAACAAGACTAGCCTGGTGTTGTCTGGGGGACCGAGCGAAGCTGCTGTCAAGGCCTGCTCTGCGGCGCTCACCTTGCATGCTCTCACTTCAGGGAGGCGGATGGTATCTTGATTTCCTTCACCAGGGATGTCCCAGTGACTCAGTCCATGACAAAGCTGCCAGCACTGTGTGAACTGCATGGATTGAGGAGGTGGACTCATGGCATGGTAAGCACATTCTCTGTGTGTCTGACTTGTAAAGACATATTGCATGAACTTCTGCAGAAGCTGAGTCCGAGTGTGTGAGTGTATGCTTCGGGCACTAGAGTGTGAGTATGTAGGCTAAGCCTCTAACTCCCATGCTTCATAACCATTTCCACAGATGCTTTGAAAACTCTGCCAGGTCTCAGGATCCTGTTATCTGTCTCCCTGACTGTGTAAGGACGGACTCCCACGTGACTGGTCACGAGTCTCACCGCTAGGCCAAGAGAGAGCAAGGCTTTTCCATTCTCTTTGCAGCAAATCACATCTTTAAGGTACTTTAGCAGTTGTTTGATGTCCTGGGAAAGAAGTCCCCTCTGCCAAAACTCTGCTATAAGCTTCCCCTATGTGCACTGGCTCCTTGAGTTCTGGAGGTTTGCCTCACTCTCAGAGAGTAGAGCTCCATTGCCTCCCCGGGCCTCATCCTCTCCATGAGTATCCCTGCCTCCACCTCTAATCTAGTGTCCCCATCCTTAAGCACTCTCACGTCCATTACTGCCATTCTGTCATCTCCACTCCTTTTCTGCCACCTTCACATCATCACTATCATTGGTTGCCACCAACTCCTGTGCCAATGTGGCTTTAATACCACCCTTACTGCTACCCCTTGATGGCCTGCCCCAGCCTTGCTCCCGCCAATACCATTGCCACCACCTCCAAGACTGCCATATCCTCTACAGCTCTTGTCATACTCTCCTCCTCCATCATGACCACAACTTTCCCTATGGCCTACACCATGACCATAGCAACCACACAATCTCCAGTCTTCCCAGTGTAAACTGTGCATTGTTGGGACAGTATTTCATACAATTCCTCCTTTAAAAACATTTCTTACAGTCTATAAGTCTCCAAGGACATTTTAGGGAAACTCTACTACTAGAACTGTAGTACAATAACTGAGGATTTGGAGTAAATGATCCTCACAGTCTTTTTCATCTCCAGGATGTTTTGTATGTGTTCTGATTGTGTGTAAAGACATATCCATACTTATATGTATGACAGAGAATAAATCAGACTAATTCGGTCTGTTACTCCTTTTTCTTTCCATACGAATTTCTGATGGAGAGTTAATTGAGGGTAAGTAAAAGATACAAGTCACAATGATCACAGTGCACTGTTAGCCTTTCCAAGCCCACATGGTCAGCATTGCCCAAAACACTGGTGCTGTGGGGTCCAAGTGATAGTATAGTAGGTAGGGCATTTGTCTTGCACATGGCTCTCTAGGGTTTGATACCTGGCATCTCATATGATTTCCTAAGCCCTCTAGGAGTAAGACCTGAGTACCACTGAAAGTGGCTCAAAAACAAACAAATAAACAAAAAATGGTGCTGTGTTCCAGGAATTCTGGCTTGTGGCAAAACGTGGAATTTATACAGGATATAAATATAAAGGATAGAGTCATCATAGAGAATAAAAAATGGGTGGCAAATATTTATGTTCTAGATCTTATAACTCCCTGAATAACCCTAGTTGAATCACAGGGGATGGAGGGTGAGTTGGGGGCTGGGGGACAGAGCATTGGGTTGCATTTGGCAGTGCTCAGGGCTTTCTCCTGGCTCTGAGGTTGGGGTAACTCCTGAAGGTACTCAGGAACCATAGATAGTGCTGGGGATTGAACCAGGGGCAGGCTTATTCAAGGAAAGTGTCTGAACCCTGGTGCTATCTCTCTAGTCCTAGATGAAACACTTTTATCTCTCTCAGCTTCCCTTTGCTTGCCCTACAAATGAACACATAACACCCACCTCCTAATATTACTGAGGAGATTAAAAGCTGTGACAAAACGTGATAATTCCTGAAGTCAAATGATGTTCCTTCCTTCCCCACTGCTCTGAGATCCCACAACCTTCAGCTGCTTGGGGAGCACCATTCTTGGTCCCATCCTCTGAGACAGCAGACTTCCTGTTCTCAGTTCTATTTCAAAAGACTCTGGAGAAAGAGCACAGTGATCCTGGGAAATGTCACTGGATTAGAAGTTCTGTTGCTTTGCCAACAATCTGGAGAGAGGACTCCAGAGCCGCTCCTGGGCAAGTGTGAGAGGGTATAGTCGGAATGTGTTTGCTCCCCAGTTCTGGTGGGTGTGAGCTCCCTCTGCTGGTGGGTGTGGGTTCCCCATTTCTGGTGGGTCTGAGCTCCCCATTGCTGGTGGGTATGAGCTCCCTCTGCTGGTGGGTGTGAGCTCCCCTCTGCTGGTGGGTGTGAGCTCCCCTCTGCTGGTGGGTGTGAGCTCCCCATTTCTGGTGGGTCTGAGCTCCCCATTGCTGGTGGGTATGAGCTCCCCTCTGCTGGTGGGGGTGAGCTCTCCTCTGCTGGTGGGTGTGAGCTCCCCTCTGCTGGTGGGTGTGAGCTCTCCTCTGCTGGTGGGTGTGAACTCCCCTCTGCTGGTGGGTGTGAGCTCCCCTCTGCTGGTGGGTGTGAGCTCCCCTTGCTGGTGGGTGGTGCCCTCTGCTGGTGGGTGTGAGCTCCCCCATTGCTGGTGGGTGTGAGACTCCCCTCTGCTGGTGGATATGAGCTCCCCTCTGCTGGTGGGTGTGAGCTCCCCTCTGCTGGTGGGTGTGAGCTCTCCTCTGCTGGTGGGTGTGAGCTCCCCCTCTGCTGGTGGGCATGAGCTCCCCCTCTGCTGGTGGGTGTGAGCTCCCTCCTTGCTGGTGGGTGTGAGCTCCCCTCTGCTGGTGGGTTTGAGCTCTCCTCTGCTGGTGGGTGTGAGCTCCCTCTGCTGTGTGGGTGTGAGCTCCCTTTGCTGGTGGGTGTGAGTTCCCCTCTGCTGGTGGATGTGAGCTCCCCATTGCTGGTGGGTGTGAACTCCTGCTAGTAGATATGAGTTCCCTCTGCTGGTGGGTGTGGAGCTCCCCATTGCTGGTGGGTGTGAACTCCCTCTGCTGATGGATATGAGCTCCCTCTGCTGGTGGGTGTGAGCTCCCCTCTGCTGGGTGGGTGTGAGCTCTCCTCTGCTGGTGGGTGTGAGCTCCCCTTGCTGGTGGGCATGAGCTCCCCTCTGCTGGTGGGTGTGAGCTCCCTCTGCTGGTGGGTGTGAGCTCCCCTCTGCTGGTGGATTTGAGCTCTTCTCTGCTGGTGGGTGTGGCTCCCTGCTGCTCGTGGTGTGTGAGCTCCCTTTGCTGGTGGGTGTGAGTTCCCCTCTGCTGGTGGATGTGAGCTCCCCCATTGCTGGTGGGTGTGAACTGCTAGTAGATATGAGTTCCCCTCTGCTGGTGGGTGTGAGCCTCCTCTGCTGGTGGGTGTGAGCTCCCTGCTGCTGGTGAGTGTGAGCTCCCCTTTGCTGGTGGGTGTGAGCTCCCTGCTGCTGGTGGGTTCCAGGTCCTCATTCTTTTGTTCCCTTGACTATTGGAGCACTATCTGTATGCATATCACACACACACACACACACACACACACAAGGCCCATCCTACCATCAGGACAGAAAACAAAGGCAAGCAGAAGATGAGAACAGAGCCCCCTCCTCCCTGAAATCCAGAACTAGTGCCATGAGCTGTGATTGATTCAAGGCCCACATCCAAGTGACTGTTCAGACAGCACACCTTCCCTGAGTCCTCGCCCCAGAGCACAGAGACTAGCAAGCTGGCAGCATCCCTACCAGTCTCCCTCAGCGGGATCCCTGGCTATGCTTCTCCCGCTTCTAACTCCAGTCTCTCTCTGTCTCTCTCTGTTTCTCTAAATTCTCTCTCGCTCTCTCTCTCCTCTTCTCTCTCCTACCCCATAGGCCTCATCAAGGCTGGTGAGGCCCCTGGTTGGGTACTGGCTGACTGGGGGCATTAACGTGTGGTCTGGGGAGCCAATGAGATGATGAGTTTACAACAATTACTTCACCTCTTCCCAGCTGCTAGCGCTGTCCTCGAAAGCCTGGGGTCAGCTCCTGTAATGAGTGCCAGGTAATCAATTGGATCTGCCTTTTCAGAAGTCAAACACTTCCTAGAAGGTGCCGTCTTCATTCCTTTTTAAAACACAAGAAGGCTAGGAAACAGATTGCAAGCAAACTTTAAGGGCTCACGTGTTGGCATTTTGTGCAAACAGAAATTTGACTCAATCCCTGAGCTCTGGATTGAACCCTGGATCGAACCACTGAGGGATTTTGGTAAGTGATTTACCTCATTCTTTATGCCTTGCTATTTTAATCCGCAAAAATAGGATAAATAATGGCAACTGCTTAAGAGGGATGCTGTAAATTTAAATGAGATTATTTAAATGAGAGTTGTTTCCTGGCACTTGGAGGCTTTCTGGTGTTCTACAAACATTCGCGGGTGCTGCTCTTACTACATCTATCTCCGCCACTGCCGCACTGTCACAACCAGCAGAGCTTGTTAGAAGACACCACCTCTGAGTTAGGATTTTAGTTGCCATTTAATTAGCACCAACCATGCAAACACTGTACCAGTGACATTTGTTGACTGAGTCCAACCCTCTCAAGTAGCTGTGCAGTGGGTCATGCCAGTCCCCACTGTTTATATATAAAGTAGGAACTTCAGCCATAACAGGGCACTTCCCAACGTCCCAAATAAGTAGCAGAAAGGATGGGAACACTGCTTATTCCTGATCTAAGTATTGATCCTGTTATTTATGTCTTCCTTAACTCCTAAAAAAGTGGAGGGCACTGCAGGATATCCTTATGGCAGACACGGGGGTCTGCTGGAAAGTCAGAAGCCCCCAAACATGATGAAACCTGGGTTGGAGCCTCCACTTCCCCACGTTCTAGCAAAGAAATTTGGGAGTGTGAAGTAAAAAATTCGGGAAGTTTTAATTTTCCCAATCTGTGGATTAACTATTTAAACTGAAGGATAATCATTACTATCCTCATTTTTTGTAATTATTCAAATATGTTGGAACTTTATAAAGTTTACAGACTGCTAGATGGCTGAGTAACAAGACATTTGGCCCCAGTTGGTTTGATTTCAGATCCTAAAGCTCTTTTCATGATTGAGATTTACCAAACTGGCACTCTGTCCGTGCACAAAGCAGGGTTCAAACATCTTTGTGCTTCATCTTACACGGTGATACTGTCAGTTTTTCTAGAGGCATTGCGTTTAAGGGAGAAAAAAAACCCCTAGACATTCTGTCTTCCGCTTTGTATTTGCATCTTCCTAAATGACTAGATATCTCAAGTCTTTTTTTCAAGAATTAAAGGGACCACTGCCTTCAAAGTGAGGAGGAAGAGGACAGGCTAGTGGAAAGCAAACCACCAGCAGCTTAAGTCGCTAGTTTGGTTTCTTCAGCCTCTTCAAATACCAAAGCAGTTTGGTATCTGCCCCAACGTGCCAGAGGAACTTGGTCTCCTTGGGTCATCAGGGATTTGTCTGACGCTTCTATCATTTGGTGCCAAATAGATACCTGCAGTTGACTACAACTAAGGCTAGAATAAGAGATTCGACATTTATAAAGGTGCCAGGTATCAGGTTGATTATAACCTTCTTTGAAGAATGATGAAAAGAAAAATAGCCAGCCTCAGAAGCACAGATGGCTAGGAGTGTTATCTCCACATATCTCTCACCCTCCTCCCTCCCCTTCCCACCATTCTCCTCTACAAGATCTCTCTGTTTTCTTTCTTTCTCTCTTTCTTTCTTTCTCTCTCTCTTTCTCTCTCTCTTTCTTTCTTTCTTTCTTTCTTTCTTTCTTTCTTTCTTTCTTTTTTCTTTCTTTCTTTCTTTCTTTCTTTCTTTTCTTTCTTTCTTTCTTTCTTTCTTTCTTTCTTTCTTTCTCTCTCTCTCTCTCTCTCTTTCTTTCTTTCTTTCTTTCTTTCTGAACCATGATTTAGTTGAGTTTTTGGCATACAGTGTCCCAGCACCAACACCACCACCCATCTCAGCTGTGCCCCCTCCAGGCTCCCACCAGTGTCTGAGGTTCCCTCCTCACCCACTACATCCTTGACAGGCACATTTTAAAGTTTGGTCGTGTGGTTCTGTTCAGTTTCTTACTAGAGTCCTGGGTGGCATGGGGCCATGCTGGCTGGTGAGACTCCATTGTCCCAGTTCTCAGTTCAGATGCTGAAGGCAGATCCAGGAGCCCTGCTCTGAGTTCTTCCAGCCCAACAGCACTGGACACCGTACTATCATTTCAAGTTCCAGAGGAGACTCAGCAGGGATCTCTCTCCATCACTAGCCAACAGTGTTTTGGGAACAGTATCTAAAGATTTGCTTCTGTTTTACTACTGTACTTACCTAAAAGTCTTGGTGTAAGCAAAGGATTGTCTGTAGTTTAAGATATTTGAGGGTCTGCAGCTATAGTTCAAGAGGTAGTTCACATCCTAGCATGTATGTTGCCTTCAGGTCTATCCTCGGCACAGACAAACCCCCCACCACCAGCACAAAAAAAAAAATTAAAGACAACTGCCCTTAATTTTTTAGAGGCCATATCTTGATTCTTCTTACGTATATTCAGTACTTAAAAAAATCCACCCCCAAATTACCATGGCAAGCAGCAGGGTCAGTGTGAGATGAATGAATGCATGATTGGGTTTCGGTTCCTTCCTCACGCTGGTTTTTCCACTGAAGACACTAGCCTCTAAGTCATCTCTCTTCATCTGCGTTTTACAAACATCCTCCTTTTGATGGAAACAGTTGTCTGGAGGTGAAAGGCTTGGTCAGAGGCCCCTCCACACTCTTACCCATTTCCTCACCCACACCCCAACCTTTCTGTCTCCTAACCCAGACACTCTCCAACAGCCAAGCTTGGAAGATGTCCTTTTCCCCCAGCTGAATTCTCTTCTAGCTCCCTTTCAAATCCTGCTGTGCTGTTATCCAGTAATGGGAGCAGCAGAAATCATTTCAGAAAGGAAGCCAGCTGGTTCATTAGTCTGATTAAGCTCAAGCAATGGGATCTGAGCACAGTTCACATGATGAATGGCGTGCCTCCCCCCATGGCCACAGTAAATTCTGCAGTGATTATTCATCTTGGGGGCTCGGTCACCCCTCACATCTGCAAAAATCCTGTGGGTCAGAGAGAAAAGGACAAGCCTACAGTGAGATAATGTCAGGCTTGTGACCTCCCTCTCTGTTCTTGCAGACGTGCTGAGCTCTGAATAGTATGGCCGCTAAGCACCAACCCAGTCTGTCGGAAAACCCTCGTCTTCAGAAACAGCCAAACTTGGCTTTAAACTCATATTTTCTCACTTCCCAGCTGTGTGTTTTGAGACTCAGATTCTTTACTTCAAAGGGGGTATGAAAATAGGTAATTTTAGAAAGGCACAAGAAATTATTATTTAAAGCTCCAAATGCCATGGTTCTGACTAGTTGGCATAAAAACAGGAGTGGGCAGAGGTGACAATTCAATCACCGCAAGGTAAACTGGATGAGATCACCAAAGGCCTTACAGGTTGGGTCAAGGAGTCCTTGATTTGATGTCAAAAGTATCAGGCTGTGTGTAAATCAAATAAAGTCACAGGAGGGTGGTGCAGTTAGACCTACAATTTGGGAAACTTGCCCTGGCTGCAGAAAGGAAGGCAAGGAATGTGCTGGTGCTAGACCGGGCACAGGAAGAATGATGAAGATGGTCATCCGGGCAAGCTGCTAGGAGCTTCACTGGACTGATGGGAGCATGTTTTCCTCACAGCAGATCGGAAGTCAGAAAGAAAGTGAAACAAATTGCAGTTGCTGGGAGTCTTAGGGATTGCTGTGGGTACTAGAGAGGGAAGTCACAGCATGCTCCAAAGCTTCTGGCTTGGGTGGCTTTGCAAAAGTGGAAGCTAATCTCTCTAGAAAGGAAAAGAAAGGGAGAAGCAAATCTGTGAGAGCTGAGAGGACAAGTTGAGGTTGAGAGGGCTGTAGCACTTCCAGTGAAATACTCTATGCAAGAGCACAGAGATCAATGCGTTGGATGTCACCGGGAGAATCTCCAGAGATCTGGTCTGGAGGCTCTCCTCCTCCAAGCTCCAGCTTCTGCTAGATGAACAATCGATCTAGCCCTGAGTCAGTCATTTATTCCTCCAGTCTGAAAGTTTTCCCAGAAACTTCTTGGAGAGGCTGTAGCAGCCTTATCTGTGCCTGAAATGCTTGTAAAATTTCTACCAGGAAACTTTCCTCGCTGTGAAGAACACCCCAAACCTTCCCCATCCTGTATGCCCTCCTGCTCTAGAGGGGTTTGTTACCTTTTCTCTGCTGGGTCCAGGTGTGAAGGGAAGGATGGCTGCCTTGAGAGACAGGACAAAGGTTACCGCAGATGCTGGTGCCACTGGATTGCGTGTGTTGGGGAGAATGTCAGGTACAGGATAAATGAGAAGCAGGAACAACAACAACAACAACAACAACAACAACAACAACAACAACTGTCGGGGAGCGCTGCCGGGGTCCCCGACAGTGTCAGGATAGAGGTTCTCTTCTACCTCTGAGGACGCCGGGAGAACAGATGAAAACTCACGAGTCCGGTGCAGTTCCAAAAATGGCTTTTAATAGTACAAAAGCTCTTCCACAGCACTCCAATATAATGAACAAACTTTAGCTCTGGCCCGAACTTAGACCATACAAAAGAGCCTAAGTCTCCCCACCAAAGAGAGAGGATCTCACCCCGAGCTGAGTCCTACCCAGAAGAAGGAGCAAAAGGCCAAAGAGCAAAAGGCCAAAAGCCAAAAGCCAAAAAGCCGGAGGAGCCAAAAAGCTGAAGACTGAGGAACCAAAAGGCAAAAGGTGAAGGGGCCTCAAGTCAGCCCCTTTATATAATACGCCAAAGTAATCCAACCGGGAGGGGCATGTCAACAAAGAACTCTAAACAGAGTGTAGTGCCACTCCTTATTGCAGGTATAAACAAATGGTTATGCCAAGGACTAAGGAGATTATCTCTTATGTAAAACACTGGAGAGAGAGAGGGCTGATATAAAGTAATATATCTTAACCTCATGAGCTTCATGTAATCTAGATGGTACCCACAAGGTCCTTCTTATTATTATCTGCACCAGGGTGATTCTGAGTATCTTGTTCTCATGTACTGAAAGGGTCACTCTCGCCTGCTTAGAGCAAACTAGTATGATCCTTCCTATAGTCTTCCTATAGTCTCAGCGTAGCCAGGGTGGTAGTCTCCTGGTAAATTCCTAACTGTCCCACGCTGGGTGCAGTGGGTATAAAGAGGGAGCTGTGCCCAATCTAGAAAACATAGAAGTCTTAGTAGATGTATAAGTCAGAAGTTATTCAATCAAGGTGACTTCTGTAAGTGCCACACCCTCTAGCAGTGTTTACATAGAAGAGAAGTCTCATTAGAATGAACCTTGACTTAAGTAGATTAAGCTGGGAGTGGGCAAAACAACAAAACTCCCAGAATAGCTACCTGTCCCTCCAACAAACAACAATATTAATAATAATAATAATA
>JAJIBD010024984.1:0-87351 GCA_021461705.1 Cryptotis parvus | reverse complement strand
AATGCCGGGTCCCCGACAGTGTCAGGACAGAGGTTGTCTTCTACCCCCGAAGGACGCATGGAGGAACAGATGAAAACTCACGAGTCCAGTGCAGTTCCAAAAATGGATTTTAATAGTACAAAAGCTCTTCCACAGCACTCTAATATAATGAACAAACTTTAGCTCTGGTCCGAACTTAGACCATACAAAAGAGCCTAAGTCTCCCACCAAAGAGAGAGAGGATCTCACCCGAGCTGAGTCCTACCCAGAAGGGAGCAAAATGCCAAAGAGCAAAAGGCCAAAAAGCCAAAAGCCAAAAGCCGCGAGGAACCAAAAGCTGAAGGCTGATGAACCAAAAAGGCAAAAGGTAAAAAGGTGAAGGGGCCTCAAGTCAGTCCCCTTATATACACCCAAGTAATCCAATCGGGAGGTTGTCATGTCAACAAAGAACCCTAAACAGAGTGTAGTGCCACACCCTATTGCAGGTATAAACAAAGGTTATGCCAAGGACTAAGGAGATTATCTCTTATGTAAAACACTGGGGGAGAGAGAGGGCTGATATAAAGTAATACATCTTAACTTCATGAGCTTCATGTAATCTAGATGGTACCCACAAGTTCCTTCTTATTATTATCTGCACCAGGGTGATTCTGAGTATCTTGTTCTCGTGTACTGAAAGGGTCACACTCGCCTGCTTAAAGCAAACTAGTATGATCCTTCCTATAGTCTTCCTATAGTCTCAAAGCGTAGCCAGGGTGGTAGTCTCCTGGTAAATTCTAACTGTCCCACTCTTGGTGCAGTGGGTATAAAGAGGAGCTGTGCCCAATCTAGAAAACATAGAAGTCTTAGTAGATGTATAAGTCAGAAGTTATTCAATCAAGGTGACTTCTGTAAGTGCCACACCCTCTAGCAGTGTTTACATAGAAGAGAAATCTCATTAGATGAACCTTGACTTAAGTAGATTAAGCTGGGAGTGGGGCAAGACAACAAAACTCCCAGAATAGCTAAATCTGTCCTCCAACACAGGCCCTATGACAAGCCCACAGAGAGCATCATTCTCAATGGGGGAAAAACTGAAAGCCTTCCAATTAAGATCAGGGACAAGACAAGGCTGCCCACTCTCACCACTTCTATTCAATATAGTACTGGAAATACTTGCCATAGCAATCAGGGAAGAAAAAGACATTATGGGCATCCAGATAGGAAGGGAAGAAGCCAAGTTATCACTATTTGCAGATGACATGATATTATACCTGGAAAACCCATAACTCTCTACCAAGAGGCTCCTAGAAATAATACATTCCTATAGTAGAGTAGCAGGGTACAAAATCAATACCCAAAAATCAATGGCCTTCCTATATGCAAACAGCGAAAGAGAAGAAAGGAACATTAAAGAAACTATCCCATTCACAATTGCGCCACAGAAAACCAAATACCTAGGAATCAGTTTGACAAATAATGTAAAGGATCTCTACAAAGAAAACTACAAAAACATTACTTCAGGAAATAAAAGAAGACCTGAGGAAATGGAGACACATTCCTTGCTCATGGATTGGAAGGATTAACATTATCAAAATGGTAATACTTCCTAGAGCTTTATACAGATTCAATGCGGTCCCTATAAAGATACCCATGATGTTCTTCAAAGAAATTGAACAAACACTCCTGAAATTTGTATGGAATAATGAACCCCACGAATAGCAAAAGCAATCCTTGGGAAAAAAGAAGATGTGAGGTACCACTTTCCCCAACCTCAAGCTCTACTACAGAGCAGTTGTAATTAAGACAGTGTGGTATTGGTATAGAGACAGACCTGTAGACCTATGGAATAGAACTTTGTATCCTGAAACACATTCTCAAATATACAACCACTTAATCTTCGATAAAGGAGCAAAAACTATTAAGTGGAGCAAAGAAAGCCTCTTCAACAAATGGTGCTGGGAAAACTGGGCAGCTACATGTAAAAAAATGAACTTAGACCTCCTCCTAACGCCATGCACAAAAGTCAGATCAAAATGGATTATAGATCTCAACATCAGACATGAATCTATGAGGTACATCAAAGAAAACATAGGAGAAATGCTCTACGACATCGAAACGAAAAGTATCTTTAAAGATGACACACCACTGACCAAGCAAATGGAAGCAAAGATAAACAAATGGGATTATATAAAATTGAAAAACTTCTGCACCTCAAAAGAAATGGTAATCAAGATACAAAGACAATCCACAGAGTGGGACAGGATATTCACCCAATACCCATCTGACAAGGGGTTAATATCCAGGATATATCAGGCACTGGTAGCACTTCACAAGAAAAAAAACAGCCAACCCCATCAAAAAATGGGGAGAAGAAATGAACAGAAGCTTCCAAAAAGAAGAAATTCGAATGGCCAAAAGGCATATGAAAAAGTGCTCTTCATCTTCATCAGGGAGATGCAAATCAAAACAACAATGAGGTACCATCTCACACCACAAAGACTGGCACACATCTAAAACAGCAAGAACAACCCGGTGATGGCGTGGATGTGGGGGAAAAGGGACTCTCATCCACTGTTGGTGGGAGTGCCGACTGGTCCAGCCCTTTTGGAATGCAATATGGGCATTCCTCTGAAAACTAGATATTGAGCTCCCATTTGATCCAGCAATAGCACTCCTGGGAATATACCCGAAAGACCGAAAAACACGTAGCAGAAACACTATCTGTACTTCTATATTCATCTCTGCTCTATTCACTATAGCTAGAATCTGGAAACAACCTAAATGCCCGAGAACAGAGGGACTGGCTAAAGAAACTGTGGTTCATCTACACTATGGAATACTATGCGGCTGTCAGAAAAGATGAAATTATGAAATTTACCTGCAAATGGATGGACATGGAGACTATCATGCTGAGTGAAATTAGTCAGAAGGAAAAGGACAGATATAGAATGACTGCATTCATTAATACGACATAAATAGATACCAGTGTTTTACTAAATGTGGGAAATGGTAATGGCAGATTAAAAATCACCATTGAATATATACAAAGAGACTTAAGTGGTAAACTCTAAATATCTGTAGGGCTAGCCACAATGTGTAAAATAAGAGGGAGAGAGATGCAGAGACAGAGAGAGAGACAGAGAGAGAAAGAGAGGAAACTGGGGTACCTGCTATGAAGGCAGCCTGGGGGTGGGCGAAGGGGGGGTGGGTTACATTGGTGGTAGGAAATGGGGCACTGGTGGAGGGATGGGTGCTGGTATACTGTATTACCAAGAACCAATTATGAACACCTTTTAATTGTATGTCTCACGGTGGTATAATAAAAAATTTTTAAAAAAGTTATAAGTAACTATCAAATAAATCAATAAGGGGCCTAAGCGATAGCACAGCGAGTAGGCATCTGCCTTGCACCCAGCCAACCTGGGTTCGATCTCCGGCATCCCATATGGTCTCCCGAGTTCCGCCAGGAGTAATTCCTGAGCAAAGAGCCAGGAGTAACCCCCTGAGCTACGCTGGGTGTGACCCAAAAAAGCAAAATAAATAAATAAATAAATAAATAAATAAATAAATAAATAAAAATAAATCAATAAAATCATTTTGGTATTGCAGAAGGAACGGGAAGAGAATAGAGGGATAAATGTTTATTTTAAGTGAAAATTTCTGAAATCCCAGGAGAAAATGATGAACAGATTCTTGAATCTCAAAAGAATCCAAGTATGAATCAATTGACAAAGCCGGATAGGGTCATTTTATAATCAACTATCAAATCATGGCAACAAGGGGCTAATTGAAAGCAGGAAGTAAAAAGGCGACAGAAATTATAAATCAGAAGCATTACAGAAGTGTGATGAACATGTTTTTAACACATTCTGAAAGAAAATACTAAAAAAATAAAGAATTATACTGAAACTTAAAATATTACCCATTATATGGAAAAACTGTCATTCATAAATGAACAGTGTAGAGGACTGGAGATATCGTACTGCAGGTAGGGTGCTTGCCTGGTAAGCAGCCCATGTAGCTATCCTTGAAACCACATAACAGTCCCCCAAGAACTGCCAGAAGCAATTCCTGAACTCAGAGCCTGGAGTAATTCTTGAACACTTGAGCACTGCTGAATGTACCTTACCCCTACCCACCCAATCCCACAATTTGATAAAAAAAAGTATATATACATAGAGGCATAAACACAAAGTTAGGAATTAATTAGCACTAGAGACCTGACTAGCAAGAAATGCTAAAGATAGTTCTCTATGTTGATGTTAAGAGAACAGTAATAGCAGCATGAAAGCCAATAAAATTATTAAACTCAAAACTTAAAGTAAATTAGTTCTAAGGATGTGGTTCAATGGTACAGCGTTAGTTTTGCAAACAGGAAGCCCCAGTTCTATCCCTTGCACTGCCCCACAGGTCATGTGCAATCCTGGAAACATTAGTGATTTCTAGCACTTCAACAATATGTGAAATCTTCAGTGCATCACAGCCAAGTTTGTGTGAGCACCACAATCAAATCAAATCAACTGAACACAATGACAAAGTGATCACCATAACCAAAATATTCATGAACACCTCACCTAAAGCATGTTACCCCAATGAGCAGTCACACTAAATTATGGAAGCACAACAACCATGTGAATATTGCAATCAATAGTATAATACCCAACCATTGCAACAATAGAGTGAATAGAGAGATATATTATTTTTAACATAAGTAAAAAATATGTCTAATGTGGAATTCTGTAAAAATGGCACTTAACATTTTAGTATCACTGTATCACTGTCTTCCCTGTTCATCATCGATTTGCTCGAGCAGGCACCAGTAAAATCTCCATATGTCCTGTCTCATGCTAGTAGAGCCCAAGAGCTTCTGCTTGTTCCAGGAACATAAAGAGCCTCAAACCTTTCCATCAGGTCATGGGAATGAGGTCTATAATTGTTACTGGTATTTGGCATATCAAATATGACACAGGTAGCTTGCCAGGCTTGTGTGTGGGCGGCATTCTCTTGTAGTCACCTCTGATTCCAGCATTTATTGATGAACCGCGTGGCCGCTTGCGGCTCCGCCAGGCTGTGATATGCTTTTCTGCTGGGTGAAGTTCTGACGAGAGGGAAGTCCGGATGTGGAAAATGGCAGCCCTCATGAAGTGCGGGTGGGGGGGTCATCTGGCTTCAGTGAGGTTCTGCTAGGGTGGCCGGCCAGGGCTAGAACCTGCCATTCCTCACAGGTGCCTTGTGAGCGGCTGGGCACAGGGAGAGCTGGTAGCAGTTCTGCCCCATGTCTGTGAGTCTCTCAACATTTCAGTATAAAACAAAATACTAATATACATGAAAAAAATATAACATACATATAAATGATGCAAATTTAGACATTCATGGCATAAAGTGAGAGACCAAAGATACAGGAAAAGGGTTGGGGCCTAGTTATTGACCATAGTTTAATTTATGATATCACATAGTGCCATTGAGTATCATCAGATAGTGCTAGAGGCTCTTGAGTAAATCTGTTGTGGGCCTACAGGCCTCAAGCACTGCTGTGGTGGACCTGGTGTTCCCCAGCACTGCAGGGTACAAGCAACACCAGATTCAAGGATCTTACATGGAACCAGTGACTAGTTGTTTGAGAATAAATAAACAAACAAATAAATAATAAAACAGTGTTGCTGTACTTTATAACACCAGATATAAAAACTGGTGTAAAATCTTAAAATCAAAAAATAAGCTCAAGCATTATTCACAATAGCCAGAATCTGGAAACAACCAGAGTGCCCTAGAATCGATGACTGGATAAAGAAGCTTTGGTCCATCTGCACAATGGAATACTATGCAGCTGTTAGGAAAAAATGAAGTTATAAAATTTGCCTATAAATGGATGGACATGGAGAAGATTATGTTGAGTGAAATTAGCCAGAAGGAGAGAGACAGAAACAGAATGACTGCATTTATTTGCATGGCATAAATATATATGTACACATTATACCAATATCCAAGGTCAAGTGAAACATGGATCAGGAGGTCTTGTCAAAGGTGGAAATTATCACAAATGTGTGGAGTCAGAGGTTAGGTAGGACAGAAAATGGAACAGTGTGCTAACAATTGTCGAGGGTACTAATGCCAACCTAGAACTGAGCATTAAATAGAGGCAAAAAGGATACACATGACAACCTTTTAATGTATGTTCTGTAATCCATAGTCTGGAGGGAAGGAAAAGAGAAAGAGAGAGAAATGGAAAGAAATAAAGAACCTGCCATGGAGCTGGGCTGGGGGAGGGGGGAGGGAACCGGGACGTTGGTGGTGGGAGATGGGCACTGGTGGAGGGATGGTGCTGGAACACTGTATGACCAAAATCCAAATATGAACTTTTTAATTGTATATCTTTGTACTTGTATATCTCACAGTGGTATAATAAAATACTTAAAAAAATAAGCTCAGAAATATAATGAAGTACATATTAGTCTATAGAAATTTATCTATGACAAGGATGACAGGATAAAAGAATAAGGAAATAATTACTATATTAGCAATTTACATTAGGAAAATTGTATCATAGAATAATATTGGGCTCTATTTTGCACCCTATACAAAAATCAACTCCAAATGTACAAAGAGCTATGCATTTCTTAGAATAAGTTTTTTGACGTTTCTCTTGGTAATATTATCTTGGATATAACACACAAATCATTGGTAACAAGAAAGATACTACATAAAAATAAAACATTCTGCATAGTCTAGTAAATTATCAGTCCAGTAAAGGGTCTGCCTATCTGAAAATTCATGTATCTGATGAGGAATTTATTTTCAGAATATACAAGAAATTCCTACCACAGAGAAGTAAATAATAATCATCTTAACATTAGGCAGAAAACATTCCTCTGGAAAAAGGACATGTATGGTAGACATGTGAATATATCAATACATGCTCAAAACCACTAATCGTCAAGAAAATGTTTTCTGTTAAGTTTTACAAGAACTTTATATATCTTGGATATCAATCCTTTGCCAGATAAGTGGTCTGCAAATGTTTTCTCTGAGTCTGTCAGTTCACTTTTCATTCTGTTTATTTTCTTTTTTCACAAGTGCTTTATAAAATTCTGTATATTAACCCTTTGTCAGAACGTGGTGTGACAGTATTTCTCCCAGTGTGTCTTTTACTCAGTCATCATTTTTTTTGTGGTAAGACACTTCTTAATTTGATATTCCATTTTATTTATCCTTTTGTATAAGGCAAAACTAACTTTGAATTCAGAGGCATTTTCAGTGACTTAATATATTGATCAAGCAAATAAAAAGTTTTGCCTAATTTCCACCAAATAATGTATAGATTCAGGTCTGATATTGAGGTACTTAATCCATATGGAATTTACTTTTGTGCATGGTATGAGATTGAGGTCTAAGTTCATGTTTAGAACTTTCCTTGCTCCACTTCATACTCAAAGAGACTAGCGGTCCTTATACCTAAGGATCTGACTCTGGGATCTCAATTATTTTCCTCTGGTCTGAGAGTTGTTTGAATTCCAGCACCTTACAATATTGATTCTGTAGGTATTATAGCATAATTGAAATCTGAGTAAGAAAAGCATATTATTTTTTCTAGGTTTGCTTTGGCTTTTTCATTTTTCATTTTTTTTGGTTTGGGGTCAAGTTTTATGACTCCTGATTTTAACAGTTTTTGATCTGTCTTTTAAGTGTCATGGTTTTGTATAGAAACTGCACTGAATTTGTACTGTGCTTTGGAAAGAAATGTCATTTTGACAATATTAATTTTTTATCTATGAACATGAGATGTGTTTCCATTTGAATTTGTTCTCTGTATTTCTTTTTAGTAAGTAGTGACTTAGAGTTTTCTTTGTATAAATCTTTCACATCCTTGGGGGTCAGAGTGATAGCACAGCGGGTAGGGCATTTGCCTTGCACGCGGCCGACCCGGGTTCGATCCCGGGCATCCCATATGGTCCCCCCAGGCACCGCCAGGAGTAATTCCTCAGTGAAGAGCCAGGAGTAACCCCTGAGCATCGCGGGTGTGATCCAAAAAAAGCAAAAAAAAAAAAAATCATTCAAATCCTTGTAAGCTGATTTCTAGGTACATAATTGTTAATGGAATTTTTAAAGTTGTTCTTTCTTCTATTTTAGTGTATGACCAAAGAAATACCATGAATCTTTGTGTGTTGGTTTTGTAACCTACCTCTTAACTGTGCAAGTACATTGCTCCTATGTTTTTCGGTAGTCTTTAGAGCTTTTCTCAGATGGTAATAGCCTTATTTCTTCTTTTCCATTATCGATACCCTTAATGTTTCTTCCATGTCTAATTGTTGCATTCAGGACTTCTAATTCTATGTTAAATAATAGTGGCGAGAATGGGAAGATTTGTTTTGTGCCAATCTTAAAGAGAAACCTTTCAACTTTTCATTATTAAGTATGGTACTAGATGTGTTATTGTAGTATATGGCTTTAATACTACTGAGAAAATTATCTTCTAGTTGTATTTTGTTAAAAAATTTTATTATTAATTGGTGCTAGATTTTGAAATGCTTTAACTGCATCTATTGATATGACCATATGGTTTATCAATGAAGAAAAAAGTATACAAGTACATTTTAAATGAATCAAGACATGAGAATATATAAATAAAAATGTAAATATGACCATCATAAAAAGGGCAGCTAGAAGTGTAATATAAGTAGAAATTGCAGAATAAAAATACAAACACCACATAATACATAATTAATCTGCATATTAAGTATATAAATTTGAATATTGAAATATAGTAAATAATGAAGAATAATACATAGGCATAGTATGATAAAGAGGGGGAAATATTAGAAGACTATAATAAGAAAGTCCATTTTTTTATTAAATGGGCATTTTTATTTATCCAACTATAGTTTTACATTAAATTGGATATCCCATGTTTTAATTATCATTTCTACACAGGTACATATTCCAATAGTTGGCAGAACTAGAAGCATTTAAACAACATAATTTCTCAAGTGGAAAAATGTGATTCTAAACCAAAAAAACCTCAAATTATATCTATTATCATAAGCAGTTATATTGCAGTAAAAATCATGTTATATTGTCCATCAGAGGTACTATGAAGTACCTCTGTACTCAGTTTTAGAAGTACGATATACACTTCAAAATACGAAAAGAGTGGGCACACAGTCTGAGATATTGGTAATTTATAGCAGAGGAAATAAAATTGAATAAAGACTTATAATGTTCTTAAAGCTTCAAATTGGACATGAAATATGTCACTTCTCTCATATCATAGGTTCAATAATTCATACATATAGCATTAATATCAATGAGATAGAAATGGATAATCTTTCTACATTAATAAATCTACCATATCAGATCCTGAGCTCCTAAAGAATAGACGTTTTCATTAATTAAACTCAAAGCCTTAGTTTCTAAGGTACAAGATACTTGCTGCTACTCTCAAAATCAGGAGAAATAAAACAAAAAGTCAAAAAACATAGAACTGGGTCTGTGGATATTCTTATATAGCAGAGGCCTTGCATGTGAAAGCCTCTGAGTTAGATGCCCAACACCTCACAACTCTTTCTGGATCCATTAGCTTCCAGGGAAGGCTCCACCCGAAGCACCTTTAGGTGATAACTTATATAAATAAATATATAATGGCATAAGAGAATTAGAGAAAAATATAACAACACATAGAATGACAATGGGGAACAGAGATAAAGAAGTAGCATTTTTAATTTTGAGGAATTATAACTTAGAACTATACATAAAACTACTATCATTCAAATATAAAGTTTAAATAAAGAATCATTAGGTGAACAAAGCCTAAATTTGATTACCTTTTGTAAACTTGACTGGAAAAAATCATTGTGAATTAACTTAGAAGAAATTCAAACTAGAAGGATGATTTCAGAAAGAAATTTGTACAAATATTGGTGGAATTCAACATGATCTTTCTAAAAGTCTAATAATAGCAACTATGGATGGATTTATCTGGAACTAAAGATAAGACCATATATTTGGATGATGAGAAAGTATAACAATAATGTTGCTAAAGTATCCTAATTTTATTTCATAAAAGGTAAATATATCAATTATTAAAATAATATACAGAACAGAGATCTTAGTTATCAAAATAATATGCTTTACAAAAAATATTTAACAACCCCATGTCTGTTGCTTCATCTTGGGTAGTGAAAAATGTAGTACCATTCCCAGAAGACATTTATGAAGTCTGAAAGAATTGAGATCTAGATTTGTAAGCAAAATATCGGACAAGAGACGGATTCAACAAACCGTATAGTAGCCACAGTTAAAATAATAGTGCTACCAGTATAATCAGAAGTTGTAGTATCTATAACAGTAGCACAATATATTCTAGTATATATTAGATATCAAATATCAAATACAATACGGGTAGCTTGCCAGGCTCTGCCGTGCAGGTAGCATACTCTTGTAGGCATCTCTAAGTCCAGCATTTATTAATGAACTGCGCAGCGGCTTGCTGCCGCGAGCCGGGCGCTGATAGGCTGGCCTGCTGGGTGGAGGTGTGATGAGAGAGAAGTCTGGATGTGGAAAATGGAGGCCCTCATGGAGTGGGGGGGTCGTCTGGCTTGTTGCGAGGCTCTGCTGGGGTGGTGGGCCAGGGCTAGAACCCACCATACCTCCTGAGCGCCTCATGAGCAGCTGGTCACAGGGAGAGCCAGTAGCAGCTGTATTTGATATTTGATACATATGCCAAATACCAGTAGCAATTATAGACCTCATTCCTGAATGGATTGAGGCTCTTTATGTTCCTGGAGCAAGCAGATGCCTTGGGCTCTACTAGCATGAGACAGGACATATGGAGATGTTACTGGGGCCGCTCGAGCAAATCGATGATGAACGGGAAGACAGTGATACAGTGATACAGTGATATTAGATATATATAGATATATTAGATATATTATATCTAATATATAGATATATTATATCAATATATATCTGATATATAGATATATTCTATCTATCTATCTATCTATCTATCTATCTATCTATCTATCTATCTATCTATCTATCTATCTATCTATCTATCTATCTATCTATCTATCTATCTATCTATCTATATCTTTCTATCTATGCATATTTATATGTTTTTGCTAACTCCTTGTGCCCAGCTGATCATGAGGCATCCGGGAGGGATGGCGGGTTCTAGCCCTGGCCCGCCATCCCAGCACAGCCTTGCAAGAAGCCAGAGGAACCCCCCACACCATGAGGGCTGCCATTTTCCACATTCGGACTCCCCTCTCCTCAGAGCTCCACCCAGCAGAAGAGCTGATCACATCCCAGTTTGCGTGGCTGCTTTGCGGCCACAGGATTCATCAATAAATGCTCGAGTTTTGAGGTGACTACAAGAGAATCCCACCCGCATGGCAGAGCCTGACAAGCTACCCATGTCGTATTTGATATGCTCAATACCAGTAACAATTATAGACCTCATTCCCATGATTTGATGGAATGGTTTGAGGCTTTTCATGTTCCTGGAGTGAGTAGATGCCCTTGGGCTACACTAGCATGTGATAGGACGTATGGAGATGTTACTGGTGCACGCTCGAGCAAATCGACGAACAACAAAGTGATTTTATTGGAAGGCTATATTTCAACATGTTGACCATAGTTGCATTTCCATGTTGAACTTATTGTTTTCTTTCTAGGCATACATTTTATTTTGTTTTCTAGTCTTTTTATATTATACCACAATTAAAATGGGGAATTATTAGCACTCTAATAGTTTGGGGGTTTATGGGAGGTGATTAAGTAACAAGAGTCGAGTTTTGATGAAGACAAGTAAAGATCTTATGGACTCCTCTAGGCAGTTTTGCTGAGTGCATATGCAAGGGAAGTTTGAGAGTGGAAGAAGGCTTTCACTGCATCAGTCTGGTACTCTGATCTCCAGCTAAAATTTGACATCTCCAAAAGTACATGCAATAAATTTCCACTGCTTTAAGTCACTTGGTCTGTGGTATTCTGTTATAGTGGCTTGAACAGACTAAGACAACTTATTTTAGTAGCTTCCCTAATGTTTGCAATAAACATTTATGACTAACCCAAGTCCATTTTCAAATAACTGTTCTACAAGTAATATAAGTACATTATAATAATAAAATAATAAAGATATTTCTCCTGCCCCTCAAGGTGTTGCAGGTGTGGCTGCAGTGCCTGGATGTGTTTGGCAGGTGGCAGACAGGAGACAGGCTTGTCTAAACCCAGGGCTCTGCCGCATGGGTCCTGGATGGTTGATGGTCTGACATAGAAGACTTTGTCCCCTAGGATGAACCTAGAGCCACAGCAGAGCCTGGAAAGCTACCCATGGTGTATTCAATATGCCCAAACCAGTAACAATTATGGACCTCATTTGCAGCGAATGGAGATGTTACTGGAGCCGGTTGAGCAAATGGATGAACAATGGGAAAACAAGTGACTAGTGACAAGTGACCATGAGACATAAATTACAAAGATGTTTATAATTGGGTCTCAGTCATACAATATGTAGACTAATCACTGTCACTGTATCACTGTCTTCCCATTGTTCATCAATTTGCTTGAGTGGGCACCAGTAACATCTCCATAAGTTCTGTCACAAGCAAGTGTAGCCCAAGGGCATCTGCTTGCTCGGGGACAGGAAGAGCCTCAAACCATACTTCAGGTCATGGAATTGAGGTCCATAATTGTTACTAGTTTTTGGCATATCAAATAAAACACGGGTAGCTTGCCAGGCTCTGCTGTGTAGGTGGTATACTCTCAGTAGAAGGCTGTCATCTCCAGCATTTACTGATGAAACTTAAAGGGGAAAGATCAGGTTTCCTCTTGGGTGGAGCTCTGAGGAACTATGTACTCTGGATGTTGAGAATGACTGAACTCTTGATGTGTGGGTTGCTCTTGTTTTCTTCTAGGCTTTCTGGAACAACGGGTATCAGTTAGAACCTGACTAGAACTGTGTACAGTGTATAAATGTGAAAGATCTTGACTTGGAAGCATATAACTACATTTTAGATCCAAGAATGTAGCCCAGGCTTACGAGTGCACAAGAGATACATGTACAAAGACAGGATCAGACTGATGAGAAAGCATTGGTGAGGAGGATGCCCGCACTACAGAAAATTGTCTTGATTATTCTGTAGCCTACAGTGGGTAAAGAGGGAGAAACCCTTCCCCAAATGGCATGTTCTACTCTATACAACCTTTTACCTTTACCCTAAAGAGATAAACCAAAACTCAAATTCTGCTGAAACAGTTCTTAGTGTCAAGCATAATTCGTGCTGCTGGCTGTTTGCCTCTGGTAATGCATTTCTGAAATAGCCACAAAAATATGTAGTACAAACATTATTTTTCAGAACCCATCATTCGTAAGATAATCCAAATGAATTCCTCTGAAACAGACTCTCAGGGAACATTAAATTTTCATTCTGAATTGAAATAGAAGCCTGTATTACATCAGCCTGGCATTTTTTCTGACTTGCATGCTGGTGTTGGCCAATAACTTTCTTATACTGGACTCTGAATTCAGAACTGAATGCAAACCACAAAAGACTCCAGACAGCCCTAACTTCACTGTTCCTGGTGAAAAAAAATTAAAAAGCAAACACAAACTCTGCTGGCCGTTAGTGGATTAGAGATGTCTCATTCTCACCACACCCTCTTTATGGCCAGGCAACACTGTTCTCTCTTTAAGAGCACTGGCAAGAGATACAACAATGACAAATATTGACACAACTTTGTGTTTTTGACAGAAGTAACTGGCAACGTTAAGCTATTGGTTATTGTTGTCTATTAAGGCCACCAAGTCTTTGGTTTTTACAAGCTAATGTTATTCAGTAAGAGGAACTAGTCTACATGACATTTAATCAAAAACAGCAGCTACTGAAATACTGACCTTAAAACACCCCCTTGTAATACCATCTTTCTTGTCCAGTTCTCCTTAGGTGTCTGTTAAGAACTTCAAAATATTTTTCAATTGTCTCAGAGAAAAACACATTGATGAGACTGGAGAGAAAGAACAAGGGGTAAGGTACATGAGACCAACTCTAGTTTGATCCTTGGGACCACATGTACTCCTGAGCATCTCTGGGTATAGGCCTGAAAACCTCCAGGATATAGCCTTGGAGACTGCAGGCACAGCTGGCATGCCTAAAATAGTCCCTAGCAGTAAAGGACTAGAAGAACATCAGCCAAATACTCAGCACTGAACAGGTTAAATGAGAATCAAGGAGTGGTCCCACCCTTCCTGAGTACCAGTTGGGAGGCTTGATTTTTACTGACTTTTATACAGATATTCTGCTTTCTCTTCATCTGGAAAATAGTTTCATGAATTTTCTTAATAAAGTCTCACTGACATTCATCAGATTTTATTTTACATTTTTATTCACCAGTTCATAAGTTTGTTATTGTTGTTGATGTAACAAGTTTTAATTACTCTGAAATGTTTATGCTTTATATTATTCAATGTTACTGCACCTCCACCAGTTTCAAAGGAGGGATAAAGACCTCCACTACTCTCTAGAGAGTAACAGAAGGTTCCTTCTGGTTTGTTGAATACTTTTTTGCCCTCTCGGAAACCTCAGTTCTCTTTTAAAATAACTAAGAAAGGGAATAACATAGTAATTCAGGGTGTGAACATAGTTAGTGAACAACTAAAGGCTAAAGGTAAAAAAATACTGAGAGTTGGTCTTCAGAACTAAGGAGGATTGGGAGTTGATTGGTCCCTGGGATATTGGAGCAAGGAAGCTGACTCTTTCGTGGAAAGTAGAGCAATGTATGCATGAAAGAATACACATAGGGTAATGCATGCATGAAGCTATCATAAATGGCATACAAAACATTAAAACCTCAATAGAAAGAAAAATTAGGAACAAAAATTACAACGTTTATACTTTAACTTATGGAAAAGAATACTTAAGTTTAATATATTAGTGTACAGATGTTTTAAGATATACTGAAATTTGAGTTAAACTATCAAACTGTTGTTTGGGAGAAGTAACACTAATAAAATGACAAGTGCATATATCAAGAACTATATTTAAACAAATGCCTTAAATTGTTTGAATTAGCTTATTTTATTCTAAAAATATTGCCTTGTACTTAACAAAATAGTTCAGCTGATATATGAAACTGAATGTTTCCTATCTACAAGTGTGTCAAATTTGGAATCATTTGCTGTAAAGTCTTTTTCACATTCTATGACCCTACCACCACAAATGATGAATCACTTCCATGTTGTATTATTTTAAAAGACATGCTTCCACAAATTACAAAGCTTCTCAACAGCAAAAGAAACTCAAGTTAAAGAAAAAAAGACACCCTACTGAATGGGAAAAATTTATTTGCATGCAATACATCATATATTGGGCAAATATCCAAGACTGGAATATTTTATTATCAAAGCTCAACAAAAAAAATCCAATAATTCTATCCAAAATATGGGAAAGAAAATGAATAGACAATTTCTCAAAGATACATAAAGATAGAGAATAAATATTAAAAAATGCTTATCATCATTTATGATTAGGGAAATGCAAATCAAAACAACAATATGATTATATCACACCAGTGAGAATATATATCAAATAAGTCTTGAAACAGCCCTTGTCAGGGCTGCGGTGGAAATACACCATCAGTGAAAATGTCATCTGCTTCAATCTCTGTTGTAAACAGTAGAGAGTTCTCAAAAAAGTAAGCAGTCCACAATTCTTGACATTTACCCCTAAAATGTGAAAATATTAATTTGAAAGAGTATGCCACCCACACGGCAAAGCCTAGCAAGCTACCCGTGTCGTATTTGATATGCCAAAAACCAGTTAACAATTATATACCCCATTCCCATGACCTGATGGAATGGTTTGAGGCTCTTTATGTTCCTGGAGCAAGCAGATGCCCTTGGGCTCTACTAGCATGAAACAGGACATATGGAGATGTTACTGGTGCCCGCTCGAGCAAATCGATGATGAACGGGAAGACAGTGATACAGTGATTAACTTGAAATAATATATGCATTCCAAATCAAAACAACAATGAGATATTATTTTACACCACAGAGACTGGCACATATCCAAAAGAGCAAGAACAACAAGTGCTGGCGTGGATGTGGGGAAAAGGGGACACTCATCCATTGTTGGTGGGAATGCTGGCTGATACAGCCTTTCTGGAAAACAATATGGACATTCCTCCAAAGACTAGAAATTGAACTCCGTTTGACCCAGCTATACCACTCCTGGGAATCTACTCTGGGAAGCCAAAAATATGCAGCAGAAACACCATCCCTACTTTTATGTTCATAGCAGCAATATTCACAATAGCCAGAATCTGAAAACAACCAGAGTGCCTGAAAATCGATGACTGGATAAAGAAGCTTTGGTACATCTACACAGTGGAATACTATGCAGCTGTTAGGAAAACTGAAGTTATGAAATTTGCCTATAAATAGATGGATATGGAGAAGATCATGTTGAGTGAAATTAGCCAGAAGGAGAGAGACAGATATAGAATGACTGCATTTATTTGCATGAATTAAATATATATATATATATATATATATATATATATGTACCTATTATGATACCAATATCCAAGGTCAAGTGAAACATGGATCAGGAGGCCTTGTCAAAGGTGGAAATTATCACAAACGTGTGGCAGTCAGAGGCTAGGTAAAACAGATAATGGAACAATGTGCTAATAATTGTCGAAAGTACTAATACCAACCTAGAACTGAGCATTAAATATAGGCAAAGAGATACACATGACAACCCGTTCATCATTTTAGTGTATGTACTGTAATCCACAATCTGGAAAGGAAGGAAAAGAGAAATGTCGGGGCACACCGCCAGGGTCCCTGACAGTGCCGGGAAGTGAGTTCCCTTCTACCTCCGAAGCCGGCGAGGAATCCGATGCAGTTTTAAAAGGCTTTACTTATCACAGGTTCAGGCATACAAATCAGCAAAAGGAAAAGCCCAGTGCTTAAGATTCCCGGCTACAACCCCAGCCACGTGTAGGCCAAGATGGCGACCACCACGTGTAAAGGCCCTGTAAAAGGGGAAGAAGACAAGACTTCCAAGAAGGGTGAGCGCTCACAAAGAGAGAGTCCAAAAAGAAGCCTGCGAGAGAGGAAACAGGCTAGTTTATACCCCTGCCACTCAGACCTTCCTCCCACTGTTATGGAAAGCAGGGAGGGTCAAATGCCCTTAGGTAATCCCTCCCTGCACCTCACCTAGGCCCTTTAGTATGCTAATGTTTTGAGCCAAGATCTGCCTGGAAATGCCTTTATAGGGTAGAGAAGGGGGTTTCTGAGATGGCATGTCTCTGTACCAAAGACTAATACTAATGCCAGTTAAATATTTCTCCTAGCCTTCACAAGTCTCTTCTACTTCATTGTAGTTTTGTATTTTAGTTGCCTTTGAGTATATCAGGGAGCCATGCTTGTTTGCTTGGAAGCAAACAGCATTTCTCTCTGGTCTAATTACTTAGGTGTCCTACGTGGCCAGGCTAATATGCTGGTAAGATCTATCTAGTCCCTCAATGATTGTGGTAGCTTGGGAGAATATTTACACCAGCTAGTACAGCATACATGGTCAGATAAACTGCCACATTTAGACTACCCCCCTTATCTATGAAGTGATTTGCAGGCGGCAATTCAGAGCAGATGCAGCGGCCCTTAGAGGAGTCCTGCAACAGAGAAAGAGATAGAGAGAAAGGGAAAGAAATAAAGAACCTCCATGGAGGCAGGCTAGGGGGGGGGGAGGGGAATCGGGGATGTTTGTGCTGGGAAATGGGCACTGGTGGAGGGATGGGTGTTCAAACACTGTATGGCGAAACCCAAATATAAACATCTTTGTAATTGTATATCTCACGGTGGTATAATAAAATACTTAACTCTCTCAAAAAATAATATGTGCATTCCTCTGTTCATTGCAGTTCTCAGTACAATATTCAAAATATGGAAGCAACCCAAATGCCTAACTACAGATGAATAGATCAAGTAATGCTGATACACACACACACACACACACACACACACACACAGAGCATAGTATTATGCAGTTCTCAGAAAGGACGAAATCATGCAATCAACTATGACATGAATGTAACTTGGGGGGTATCATTCTAAGTGATGTCAGTCAAAAGGAGAGGAGTAGACTTAAAATGATCTCTCTCATGTGTGGGATTTAAAGATTCACAGTGAGGTAGCAAGATATGGCAAAGACAACATACCTGGAAAGTTGGTCCACAGAACTGAGTTCTTGGGACTGTGATATAAGGATGGACTAAAAGGAAAGGATATTTAGAAGCTTGGTGAAGGAAAACAGGTATTCCACCGAGGGGTGTAGTGTATGCATGAAACCACCATTAACGATATTGTAAAACACAGTACCTCCAAAAATGATGAAAAATAAATTTTTTTTGGGGAGATTGGGAGTTTTGATCATACCCAGCAGTGCTCAGGAGATATTCCTGGCTCTGCTTTCATGAATCACTGCTGTCAGGCTCTCGGTACTAAATGGAGTACCCGTATAGCTCTGGGGATCAGACCTAAGTCAGCGCATATAGAAGACAACTGCGCTACCCATTATACTATCACTCCAGCTCCAAATAAAACAAAATCTAGATAAAAAATTAATTAAAAATGTGTTTCTAATCAGATGATCACATCAAATTAGTAAATAAAAAAGTTTTACCTCTCCAATCATTATTTCTATGAGAACTACCAATAGCAGTGATTTTAAACTTCACTGCCTAAATTTAGGAGATATATTAGGTGAAATGTTAATCATAGATTTGGAGCTAATAATTTCTAATTTTTCTGTTTCTCTAAAGCTCTTAGTGTTTAAAGAAGAGTGAGAAAATATTTTACTCAGCTGCAGAGTATTCTATTGCCTGAAAGTCCCTGAAGTGTATAAGTACTGAGTGCTTCATGTCTGCTCTGAACAGAAACATCAGTAAGGTCTGTTTCATACACCTGCTTAATACTTAACAGATTGCCTTGAAGTACAATCACCATTCTGCTTTCAGAAAACCGAAGGGCTCAGATGACATGAGTGACACTGTAAATCTGCTGAGCTATTCATTTCATACTGATTCTCAGTGTTCTTAACCTCATCAGAAAGCCTGGTAATCCTCAAATAATTTTGTTGGCTTCTTGCACAGTTGCCTGGTAATGAAAATGGAGCCATCATTCCAGCCATCAACATTCATATCACCTCTAGGGAACACACACACACACACACATACATACGCACACATATACACACATGCATATATACACACATTCACATTATAATAGATATGATAATAGGATTCAATGTTTATTTGGGAGCCTTAATGAGCTTATTTGGATCAAACCAGGTCATCTCTTTAAGTTCTTTCCCTTTGGACTCAGTAACCAGAGAAGTCACACATTTGCCCTTAGTCTTTTTTTGTTCTGAGAAGAAAACAATATGAAAAAAAACTGAAATTTTAATAACATAAATCTATAACTAACTCAGCTTGCTGTCTTATGCAATAGTATGAGAAACAGCTGGGCCCCACTAACCAGAAAGCACTTTTATGGTTTCTCTTAAGAGCCATTAAATCAATGTGATGAGAGCACAGCTGGATTGGATCCTGAAAAATTTATCAGATCCCACACAATACATAAAGGAAGCATGTGGTGCTATTGAAGACTGCACCAGCCTCTTGCTTAGACTGCAGGTGGAGTTTAACAGGAAAAACAAATTCCATTATTATGCTCTTGAAAAAAAATCTGATTTTTCCCCCTGTACTTTACCCCTCTGTGTGGGTAACTTCTTAAAATATCAGTTACTCATGCAACTATTAAAAATTATTTTCTTGCTGGATTTATTGTCATGTCTAGGATACATAAGGTCCTGCTTGGCTATCTCAATAGAGCTTTCAACACCAAGAGTGATGTTTTGTCGTTAAATAAATCTTAGCACTTGGTGAGTCTAAACCTAAATTCCCTATGAAAATTTAGAGAGAACAGTGACTGAATAAAAAACTTCCAGTGAAGAGCCAATTCATAAGTTACAACTTTTACAGTATTAATCTGAAGTTAGAATCTGAAAATGCTCAGAAATATATGTTATTGTGTCTTTTCTATTTTCATTTATTTTTCTCTAAGAATCTATAGATAGTAAATGAAATATAGAAATTGCTTACACAGTATGGAAGATTTGTAATAGAACGACAAGCTTATTTTAAGTAAAAAAAGTTGATAGAACTTAAAAATAGGAACTAAACAATCCAAATTTGTTCACTTGTCACTTGTCTTCCCGTTGTTCATCAATTTGCTCGAGTGGGCACCAGTAGCATCTCCATACGTCCTGTCACATGCTAGTGTAGCCCAAGGGCATCTGCTTGCTCCAGGAACATGAAGAGCCTCAAACCATTCATTCATCATGGGAATGGGGTCTATAATAGTTACTGGGTTTTGGCATATCAAATACGACACGGGTAGCTTGTCAGGCTCTGCTGTGCAGGTGGAATACTCTCATAGTAGCCTCTCATCTGTGAAAACTGTGCCTACTCATAATTCCCATAACCAATCCTACTAATGCTACAGTTAAACTACACAACAGTATGAAAATGTATTTTAATAGCATCCTTGTGAAGTTCTCTCCAGTTTTCTTTTATCCCATATACTTTCAAGTAATCTTCCATTAATGGTCTATATAAACAACAAAATGAGGGAAATGTTACCCACTCTAAGGACCTAACTTAACACTAACTCAGAGACCGTATTCTTGCCCCTTAGCAAACTCAAGGTGATCAGTATTTTGGCTGCTTTTTGCAAACAGGACTTTATAATATATAGTCTCTTCGACATTAAGGGAAGGATATTTTACCCATACCAAGAACTGTTGTTTGTTTCTGAACCAAACCCCACATTGCTCAGGGCTTAGGAACTCTTAAACTTTGTGCTCTGGTATGTGTGTCTGTGTATGTATATATACTTATCAAGGTAAAACCTCAAGTGTTGGACAATACATTCTGTTGATAAGGCTATGGGCAAACAGGGATCCTCATTTTTGTTATTAGCAAAAAATGCAAAAAAGAGTAAAAGAAAGGAATTTGGAAGCATTGAGCAACATAACTATGCATAGTCTTTAAATTCTACTTCTAGGAATCTGGTCAAAGGCTCTATCTCCAACATTAGGATGTAATAAAATACACAATATTGTTCACTGTAAACATCAACTCTCAAAAGTGTCCAATTATAGGAGAACAGACAAATGACTATATACACACACATATATATATATATGCATATATATATATATATATATATATATATATATATACTCCCATTATCTTTGTTAACTTATCATTGTGTGCTTTTGAGAAAAAGAGAGATTTCACTGAGAGAATGTCATTTTGAGAAAGAGAGGGATATTCTTCACAAAGAATGGATTTAAATCTAAGCTCTTATTATTCTTTTTCTTGTAACTTGTCATTTGTCTCTTGTCTTCCGTTGCTCATCGATTTGCTCTAGTGGGTACCAGTAACGTCTCCATTCGTTGGGAGTTAGGTCCATTATTTTTACTGTTTTTGGCATAGAGAACACACCATGGCTTGCTTGCCAGGATCTGCTGTGTCTCTGGGTTCATCCAAGGGGGCCAGTCTTTTTCTATGTCGGACCATCAACCATCCAGGGTCCACGGGGAAGAGCCCTGGGTGTAGACCAAGTCTGTCTCCCGTCTGCCACCTGCCAATGCAGCTGGGCACCACAGCCACAACTGCAACACCTCGAGGGGAAAATACTTTTTCTAAAACTAATAAAACAGGTTTTAAAGATCAAATAAATTACTAAGATACAAAATTTTTAGTAAACCCTAAGTAAATTATTTTGAAGCTTCATTTTTCTTTTTTTTTTTAAGTATTTTATTATACCACCGTGAGATATACAAATAAAAAGATATACAATTAAAAAGTTCATGTTTGGGTTTTGGTCATACAGTGTTTTTTTTTTTTTTTTTTTTTAAGTATTTTATTATACCCCGTGAGATATACAAATAAAACAATAAAAAGTTCATGTTTGGGTTTTGGTCATACAGTGTTTCGCACCCGTCCCTCCACCAGTGCCCATCTCCCACCACAACATCCCGGTTCCCTCCCTTCCCCAGCCCTGCTCCTGGCAGGTTCTTTATTTCTTTCCCTTTCTCTCTCTTTCTCTTTTCCTTCCCTTCCAGACTATGGATTACAGAACATACATTAAAAGGTTGTCATTTGTATCCTTTTGCCTCTATTTAATGCTCAGTTCTAGGTTGGCATCAGTACCCTCGACTATTGTTAGCCCCCTGTTCCATTTTCTGTCTTACCTAAACTCTGACTTCCACCGTTTGTGGTAATCTCCACCTTTGACAAGACCTCCTGTATATGTTTCACTTGACCTTGGATATTGGTATCATAATATGTCATATATATTTATGCCATGCAAATAAATGCAGTCATTCTGTATCTGTCTCTCTCCCTTCTGGCTAATTTCACTCAACATAATCTTTTCCATGTCCATCCATTTATAGGCAAATTTTATAACTTCATTTTTCCTAACAGCTGCATAGTATTCCATTGTGTAGATGTACCAAAGCTTTTTATCCAGTCTCGATTTTCGGGCACTCTGGTTGCTTCCAGGTTCTGGCTATTGTGAATAATGCTGCTATGAACATAAAAGTAGGGATGGTGTTTCCGCTGCGTATTTTTGGTTTCCCCGAGGGTCATACAGTGTTTCAGCACCCGTCCCTCCACCAGTGCCCATCTCCCACCACCAACATCCCCGGTTCCCTCCCCCTTCCCCAGCCCTGCTCCACGGCAGGTTCCCTTATTTCTTTCCCTTTCTCTCTCTTTCTCTTTTCCTTCCCTTCCAGACTATGGATTACAGAACATACATTAAAAGGTTGTCATGTGTATCCTTTTGCCTCTATTTAATGCTCAGTTCCTGGTTGGCATTAGTACCCTCGACAATTGTTAGCACACTGTTCCATTTTCTGTCTTACCTAAACTCTGACTCCCACACGTTTGTGATAATTTCCACCTTTGACAAGACCTCCTGATATATGTTTCACTTGACCTTGGATATTGGTATCATAATATGTACATATATATTTATGCCATGCAAATAAATGCAGTCATTCTGTATCTGTCTCTCTCCTTCTGGCTAATTTCGCTCAACATAATCTTCTCCATGTCCATCCATTTATAGGCAAATTTTATAACTTCATTTTTCCTAACAGCTGCATAGTATTCCATTGTGTAGATGTACCAAAGCTTCTTTATCCAGTCATCGATTTTCGGGCACTCTGGTTGCTTCCAGATTCTGGCTATTGTGAATAATGCTGCTATGAACATAAAAGTAGGGATGGTGTTTCCGCTGCGTATTTTTGGTTTCCCAGAGTAGATTCCCAGGAGTGGTATGGCTGGGTCAAATGGGAGTTCAATTTCTAGTCTTTGGAGGAAAGTCCATATTGTTTTCCAGAAAGGCTGTACCAGCCGGCATTCCCACCAACAATGGATGAGTGTCCCCTTTTCCCCACATCCACGCCAGCACTTGTTGTTCTTGCTCTTTTGAATATGTGCCAGTCTCTGTGGTGTAAAGTGGTATCTCATTGTTGTTTTGATTTGCATCTCTCTGATGATTAGTGATGATGAGCATTTTTTTCATATGTTTTTTGGCCATTCGAATTTCTTCCTTGCTGAAGTTTCTGTTCATTTCTTCTCCCCATTTTTTGATGGGGTTGTTTGTTTTCTTCTTGTAAAGTTCTACCAGTGCCTGATATATCCTGGATATTAACCCCTTATCAAATGGGTATTGGGTGAATATTCTTTCCAATTCTGTGGACTGCTTTTGTATCTTAGTCACTGTTTCTTTTGAGGTGCAGAAGCTTTTTAGTTTCATGTAGTCCCATATGTTTATCTTTTTTCTAGTTGCTTTGTTAGTGATGTTTCACCTTTGAAGATGCCTTTAGCTTCAATGTCGTGGAGGGTTTTTCCTATATTTTCTTCAATGTACTTTATGGATTCAAGTTGAAGCTTCATTTTTCTCATGTGTAAAATAATAACAATGATAACCTCCTTCATATGTATATTAATATGCAGGAATAATTTTTCATGAAACATTAAGTTCAGTGATAAGCACATAGTACAGTTTACATTTTTATCTCATCCTCATATTTATTTTATTTATAATTCTTGAACTTTATTAAAACACTATGATTCAGAAGTCATTCATAGTTGAATTTTAGACATACTGTGTTCCAGACCCAAGGCCACCACCAGTGTCTTCTTCCCTCCACCAAGTTTCCCAGGTTCTTACCCGCCCCTGTCGTCAACCCAACCCAAGCCTGTCACCTTTACAGGAACCATTTTAAGTTTGGTTGCTGAAGTTTGTACCCTTTGTTTCAGTGTTGTTGTCTCTGTAATTTTGATTTTTAGCTAAACCACTGCTTTATAACAGCAATGGAAATCAATCGCTTTCCCTCTGCTCCCTATTGCTTCCTGTCTTTCTTTCCTTTACCCATCTATTCCTTTCCTTCTCTATCGATTTCCTCACTGTATTCTGGAATGAGGATTATTTTAAAAACTATTTTAAATAGTATTCCCTCATCGAATTATTCTAATTATCACATATAGATGATATCATATGATTGTCCTTCTAGCTTCCTTCATCTGACACAATACCTTCCAGTTCCATCCATGTTGCAACAAATGGCATGATTTAATCTTTCGTTAAAGCTGCATAGTATTCAACTTTGTATATGTACTAAATTTTCATGATCCACTTATCTATTGTTGAAATACCATACAGTATTTCTCAAACTAAGTATTGCACTATAATGAATGACGGTGTGTTATGTCCTTTAGAACGAATGTTCTTGTGTCCTGGAGGTAGATACTGAGAAGTGAAATTGCTGGGTCACATCGCAGTTCAAATTCTAGTTTACTGAGGTACATCCATCCTGTTTTTCATAAACATTAAATCAGAGAACATTCTTGCCATCAGTGAATGAGGGATCCTTTTCCCCCACCAACACAGATCATTCCCAGTATTTTTTATATGTGTCATTGTCACTAGTGTGAGATGCTATCTGATTATCTTGATTTGTATTTACCTAATAATGAATGATAATGAGCATTTTTTCATGGATCTATTGGCCATCCATTGGTCTTCCAAAAAGAGTTCCTGTCTATTTCCATTCCATTTTATGGTGGAGTTTTGAGTATTATTGTTATTCATGAGTAGTTTTATATTACCTAGATATCAACAATTTATCTGATGTGTTGAATACAAATATGTTATCATTCAATTATCTGTCTTTTGGTTTTTAGTCTGTTTCATGTGCCATCCAGAGTTCTTTAATTTGATGGAGTCTTTTTTTAAAAAGTTCTGTTGCTTTTTGCCAATTTTCACGATAGTATCCATTACCCTCAACTGATTAGGAATTTCCTTTATCTGTAAAGAAATATCTTGCATATTTCTATATATGTCATAGAAAATTTACTGTTGAAACTATGAAAGCATTATTTAGTCAATATTTGGATAACGAATATTTACTTAGCCTTTCTGAGTAAAAGTGTCCCTAAATTCAATATCAAATATCATTTTTACATCTTTGATGTATGTTTTGAGATTTGTCAATGCTATACAACGGACAATCTCCATTTAAAATATGCACATCTCACTGTGTAAATTTTTTTGGTATCATAAATAAATTGACACGTCATGGTTTTTTATATGAACATAGTTTTAATCCAAATCAATTAATAAATGCTACTTCTCTGCATAAATAAATCAACTATTTGGTATATTATAATCATACTAATGGAAGGCACACATATCTTCAGAGCTTCAAGAATTTGCTTTGGATAGTTCATAGTCAAAACAAAAGTATTATATGAGATATAAAATAAGAAATAGCAACCAAAACTCAACCAGGAAAAAAATCAGACAAATAAGATTAGTAAGATTATCTTCAGAAAAAAAAAACAGTGATATTTTTCCTATTATGGGCAGTTTAGAAAGTTTTTTTTCTTCTTTTTTTCTCTTTATATTAAGATCAAAAGTACACTCCCACTTCCTTTCCTCTCATAGTTATTTTAAGCTTAGCCAGATATAATAAGGGCACCCTCAAGCAATAACAATGAACAAACTTAAATTTCAGACGTTTACATTTTATATTCAAGTTGAATTTTTTTTCAACAAGTTCCAGAAAGCTCTAGTTAAAATTACTTACATTGAACTTTTCATGCCTTATTTTATAGCGCTTCCATCTATCTCCCCAACACATGCACTTATCATATTACAGATAAAAACATGAAGGTAAGATACATACCTTGTGAGACCTTACTATCTGTACAAATGAGCACTCAGGAATCACAATATTACATTCTTCTTTATTTTGTTTTAAAATCATACAAACCCTGGTTTAACCATCTGAGTGCTAATCATTCATGTATGATTTATGTTTATAACATAGTTTATCCTATTTAAGTTTGGCACAGAATGAAGGCTAAAACCAAGGTCTGTTTCCAATTCCAATCTAGCTAGTGTCTCAGGATATTATGATTTTTGGGTCTTCCTATGATTTTTCTCATTTCATGCTGCAGCATATTATGTGAAGTCTGTATTTTGTTGTCATTGGAATTTATCAGTGAATAGTTATGGAAAATAAGTAACTGAGTAATAATACAGGAATTGAAATAATCTGACTTTTTTCTAATTCACCATCCTCCAGTGAAAAGTGTTAGTACTGTTGGAGTTGAATAACTGAGTATCTAACCAAACTAAAAATTAAATTAGACAAATAATCAATGTTTTGTCTTGTTTTCCACTGAGGTTAATCTATCATGGTTCTCATTGAATCTAAGTGAGAAAACAGCTAGTAGATTTACTAATGTAAATAACATTCATGTTAGTGTATATTTAAAAATAGTTTCAGTGCTCTTCTCTTTTGTGTGTTTTGGGGTAACCTGAGTTAAGGTATGTGGCATTATATGAAATGGGAAGTTATGTACCTAATTAAGGCTTGTAACTGCCACCTTGTAGGCTCAAATTAAACTTTTTTAAAATTAATTCAGAAAAATAATTAAAGGCAATTTGAACTCCCATATGAGCCTCTATGAAACTGCATAAACTTCCAAACTCATTATCTACATCATAAAGATCTCCTCATTCCTAGTAATGCAGTGCTGCTGCAGGCTCCCGATGTCTTAGTCCGTTCATTCCTCTCACTTCACTAAAGCTTGGAGTAATTTCTCCTGGGATCCTTATGTTCCCCTCCACTGAAGTAGTCTCCAACAAAGCTATACTAACAATATGCTCATAAATGATCAGTTGAGATATTTGTTTGAATGCCTCTCCCAACAAGCTTGGAGATGGCCAATATATCTTCTAGCTTGTGAGGCCGTCACTGGTTCATTGAGGTTCTACCTTCTAGGCAGAAATATATCTTGCTCAAAGTCTTGGCTAAAGGGACATATTCTGAATTTGATCTCCAGTGTCACCCTTAGCCCACTGTTCCTGAACAAACAACAAGCTTCAAAAGTGAGTATAGACATCTTAATGCACAATAGTAATTTTAATCAAATCCAATATACAACAATGCCATGGGCTCAAGGTTATGTTTTATGATTTTTTAAATGAAAATTATAATCATGATTAGTCTACTATTCAGTAAAATGTAGAACATTTATCTTGAACCACTCACCAGAATTTCAGATAGAGGCCTCATTGGAAGGATCCATCTTCATAGATTCCCAGATACAGATGGGTATAGTTCCAACCAAGAACAGGAAGTAAACCTGCAATGATGGAAAGTAGAGGAAAAAATGTTGTAAACAAATCACCAAAATTTGCTGGTGATTATTTCATAATAAGTGAGTATTTCATAATGTTAATGTAAGCTTGGCAGTCTTCAACCACTAAAACTCAACTGTTTGGATGTTGAAATTTATAAAATAATGAAATATTAGCACTGAAAATCTTGGGTCTTGGTCTGTACTTGCTTAAAAACTGAGAACAATAATTGCCAATAAATCTTTTCTCTTAGTAGTAGAAGTGATCACTGCACTGGTGAAAAGTTCAGGACACAGCATGAAAATCAACTGTGTCTCTGGAATCCAATCAGTTTCTCAAAAGCATTGACAAAATATATGAGTGGTAATGTAAAAAAATCATCAAATTCATAAAAATATGCTTCCCAACATACCCTCAAGCTGATTCTGGACAAACATGAATATATGAACACTGGAAGAAGATACCATGGGTATAAAAGAGAATAACTGGTGTTAATTCTGTAACACTTGCATTTTCTGCCACTTAGAGATTTTTTAAAGGCTTTATTTAACAACATCCATAAGTCTATAACTTAAATCTGTGAAGAATCTAAGAGGTAAGATACCAGTAATTAAAATATAGAGGAATAATTTTTTGTTGACAATTCTCTGAGGGCTAACGGGAAGATAGGGAAGGAAGAAAAGAAAAGGAGGGGCGGGTGATAGCCCAGCGGGTAAGGCGTTTGCCGTGCGGCCGGCCTGGGTTCGATCCCGGCATCCCATATGGTCCCCGAGCACGCCAGGAGTAATTCCTGAGTGCAGAGCCAGGAGAAACCCCTGAGCATCGCGGGGTGTGACCAAAAAGCAAAAAAAGAAGAGAAGAGAGAGAAGAAAGAGTAATTGGGTTTGATTAAATATTTAAATAACATGGTCTCTTTTCGATGTTGCAGCCTTCTACAGTATAATTCTCACATATGTGAAGAAAACAAACTAATATTAAGTTTTTGTTGCTTCAGTTGCTATAGTTGTTTCTTTTGAATACCTTGAAAGAATACTTTCAAAAAAGCAACAGCCATTCATCTTACCCATTTTTTTTGATTAGTGTAACACTAGTACACATTAAGTGTAGACAAGATAGTAAACAGTTAAGAAACATGCCTCTAGATTGCCTGACTTTAATGATACTTTTGGTATTTATAGCATTATAAAGTTAAAAGGAAACTTGAAGTTAAAATGAATTTTGAAATATTGTTATGCTTATAATTTAATTTGAATATACCTTGAAAGCACTCAAATTTATTGGTACTGTTTCAGTTTAGGTTACCATAAACTCTAACATCATAATTTCTTGTCACACTTAAATCAATTTTCTCTCTCTCCAAATCATCTTTACACTGTTATATTTTTCTTTTACATATCATTCATATTTCAAATTTCAACTGAAATATTATTTCCTTAAACTATTCTGTCAGAGAATAATGCTGCTGAGCTGGAGTGCAGCTGAATTTCCCAAAAATATTAGGGAGTAGGAATGAATCGCCTTCTGTCCCAAGGGACCAATGGCTGCTGGATGGATAAAGACTTGTGAATCCAGCAAAGTTCCAAAGACTTTTACGGACACAAGTTCTGGCAGTACAATCAAATATCAAGAAAGCTCCAAACTTCCAATTTCTAGCAGGACCAAGGGCACGTGTTGGGTTTAGAATCCTAGGTCAAGATAGCTGCTGTACCTGCTGGTACCATGTGCTCAGACCAAGGAGCACACCCAGACATTGGGCAGGTAGGAGAAAAGTGGGCGAGAGAGAAAGGAAGCAATCTTATGTCTCTTTAGCCCCCAACCCAGCCCACAAGGATGGTTCTCATTCATGGCCAATTCTATCATATTCAGGTGCATTTCCCCAAGTGAGCTCCTCTGACCCAAGCCATTCAAATGCTAATTTGCCCTAGCCATGATCTGTCTCACAAGCCTTCCTGCAGGCACTTTGTAGAGATAGGGGAAGGTCATCTGAGAGGAACTGTTTTTCAGGATTAATACAAAATCTATACCATGATATATATTTCTCCAAACTTCCACAACATCCTTATTTTTACTTTAGGGTTGTTTTTGGGTACCAGTCTTTAGAATTATTGAGAGCAATACTTACTTGCCATGAGGCAAACAGAATTTCTCTCTTATTTAATTAGGTATATTTTATTTAAAAGAGGATTCAAACGGAGCCTGGTGAACTCTGGTAGAATTGTCCAATCTTATGGAGGGAACTGTAGTAGTATGAGAGGAAATATTTATACCCGGCTATTCAAGGTAACATCATTCCACCACCTAGAGTCACAGATCCAAACTGTTTTCCTGCCCCTTATCTACAATGTGACCTGTGAAGATAGCTCCAGGTAAGATGCAAAGGGGCTGGGCAGCTGTTATCTGGGCCTGTACTCCAACAGTCTCTAGATCTTTTCTCCCTGTCACTCATTCAATAGAACTTTTCAGTTTACTATGTCCCATCTGCTGCAGGGTGGGTGTCGATGATCTGGGCTGTGATAGTCTGATATGCTGGGTGGAGTTGTGACCAGAGGGAAGTCCGGACGTGGAAAATGGCGGCCCCCCCATGGAGTAGGAGGGGGTCGTCCTGGCTTGTTGTGAGGCTCTGCTGGGGTGGCAGTCTAGGGCTAGAACCCGCCATGCCTCCCGGGTGCCTCATGAGCGGCTGAGCACAGGGAGAGCAAGTAGCAGCTCTGCCCCATGTCTGAGAGTCTTTGGTTCAGCATACCTGGGCTGGATTGAAAAAAAAAACTGCTGCAGGGTGGGTGTCGATGATCCGGGCTGTGATAGTCTGGTCTGCTGGGTGGAGTTTTGAGGAGAGGGAAGTCTGGATGTGGAAAATGGCGGCCCCCATGGAGTAGGGGGGTCGTCTGGCTTGTTGTGAGGCTTTGCTGGGGTGGCAGCAAAATTTTTTTTCAATCTGGCCCAGGTATGCTGAACCAGAGACTCTCAGACATGGGGCAGAGCTGCTACTTGCTCTCCCTGTGCCCAGCTGCTCATGAGGTGCCCGGGAGGCATGGCAGGTTCTAGCCCTGGACTGCCACCCCAACAGAGCCTCACAACAAGCCAGATAACCCCCTACTCCATGGGGGCCACCATTTTCCACATCCGGACTTCCCTCTCCTCACAACTCCACCCAGCGGACCAGATTATCACAGCCCGGCTCACGCTGTCGCTAGTGGCCACGTGGTTCATCAATAAATGCTTTATTTAGAGGTGACTACAAGAGTATGCCACCTGCACGGCAAACCTGGCAAGCTGCTCATGTCATATTTGATATGCCAAATACCAGTAACATTTATATTAGGTCATTCCATGACCTAATATAATGGTTTGAGGCTCTTTATGTTCCTGGAGCAAGTTTGAGGCTCTTTAGGAGTGGATGCCTTTGGGTTCTACTAGCATGAGACAGGACATATGGAGGTATTACTGGTGCCTGTTCTAGCAAATAGATGATGAACGGGAATCTAGTGACCTAGTGATCTAGTGATATCCCATCACTTACTGTGATCAATCCAGATTATACAAGGTGACCAGAGTCAAATATGAATAATGTTTGTTCTCATTTTAGATTTAGTAATTGTATATTGAGTACTGTTGAAACTGTAAAATGCAGAATCATTTTAATTAGATAAATTGCAGAATATTACAAATTAGAGCTCCTGCCTATTCATACACAATAGATTAATTTCTTTCAATTATTATATATTACATTGTGCTGTTCTGTTTAATAATTTCACTTCCTCCTCCTTGGTGGTAAATGAGCATATCCCTTATAACTTATTCCCAAGTGAGAATTTAGAACATACTAGATGCCAAATGCACATTTAATAAAAATAATAAAACAATTATACACAAAATACTCATAAAATGTTTATTCCATGTTAAATACATGACTACTGCAGAAAATTAGGAAATACTCTGTGATATAAAAATTAATCCTATAGAGTTTGCCATGTAATCAGTCTAGACTTTGCTAAACAACATTTAATTTTTTCCTCCTATTTAAAAATATGATACAAGTATTTTCATTCTTTTTGATTTTTGATTGGAGAGACCTCTACCAAAGAGATGTCCAACAACAAAAAATTTGTTTTAATTAATATTTGCTTAATTTGACAAATGATTGAGAACATTTTCTTTTAAAAAGGTAATAGTAAAAACAACAGTTTTCTTAGATTATAAATCACCCATGAACTGAGAAATAATTATTTCTGTTTCCTATTTTGTGCAGTTCCTTAGAGCAGGACATTGTTAAATCAGCCAGTTTTTAAAATGTAGACCTGATATTTTTATGAGAAAAACAAAAGCTAGTAAATGAAATAGGATTGATAATCTTCTACTCAATGACTAAACAGAGCTTGTACAAAAAACCAATAATGACCTCAACAAGACCAAAGAATATAGAGATATTGCATCCCTAGGAGCTATCCAGGGTACTGGACTGAAATTGACCCAAAGGACACTGAGTGTAATTACCCTGAATCTTCAAATTTTAGCACTCTAAAACCATAACTTTTCTCTAGAAAACTAAGTTTAGCAACTTTCAGCTGATTTTTAAACTATGAGAGTTTTCCCTAATGATTTTGCCTACTGAATGACCCCATAGTTTATCGTTTACATCCTCAGTAGATATTCTGGTTCACTGTCTTGCCGAGTAGCTAAAACACTCTAGTGGTGGCAGCTATTTTATTTTTCTTTATTTTGGGGAGAATTAGGACCATTAAAGAGATGCTCAGGGCTTCATTCCTTGCTATGCAACCAAGGATAATTCCTGGCTAGAGACTGGGGACCATATATAGTGCCAGGGATTGAACCTGGGTCAAGGCAAGGTATCCTTCCCACTGTTCTATCTCTCTGGCCTGTGGCTACTATCTTCAATGGAAACAAAGATAGTGTTTTTTTCACATCTACTTTGGAGGAAAGTCTGAGTATCTGAGAACCTTTACAGGGATCAAGAAAAGTCAATTGCCACATGAGACTTTTTTCATGCCTATTTCACAATAAACAGGGCATTTCTCCATGAACTTGACTTTTGATATTCTATTTGCTTCATTTTTTATTTTAAAATTAAATATAGTTGTTGCAAGCCACAATGTGCAAGAGAAGGGAGAGGGAGAGAGGGAGAGGGAGAGAAATAAAGAGAGAGAGAGAGAAAATGTCTGCTATAGAGGGATGCTGGGGAGGGAGGGGGAATCTGGGGGCATTGGTGGTGGGAAATGTGTACTGGTGGAGGTATGGGTGCTGGAACACTGTATGACAAAACCAAATCATCAACAGTATGTAATTATACATCTCACAGTGGCATAATAATATAAAAAATTAATGAAAATAAATTCTTCATGGCTTTCAAGTTGTCTTTCTCTGAAATTTAATGACATAATTGTTCTTCCAATAATATTTTCAAATTCTTACAGATTAATCATATTCTGAAACTGGTTGGAACAGTGAGATGACTGAGAGCTGTGAGCACTGTTGAAACAAATATGCATGTATTGCAGGTATTTATTAACCAGAAAAAACTAGTTCTGCTAGAATTTTTTGGATTTCGCTTATTTATATCAGAAAATTTAACCAAAGGGAAGTAGGTAGGCATTATATATTAGGAAAACAGTTTTACAAAGACTTGTGCAGCATAATTACCTTGGAATATTTAGAAGCCATTCACACAAAGAAAAGGACAATAAGAAACAGACTTCATTAACTCTTTTACCAAAACAAAGGCTGTAGCAGGCATTCTTTTACTTGTAGAAAACAACTTGATTATATAGGCATCTCTGTTATATTATTGATTTCCCTATATAGTCAGCACTCCACATATGCATGTCAAAACAAAGCCCAGCAAATGACAATATCATGCATATTTGAAGTTCATTCATTGCTTTTTAAATGCTTCACTATTTAAAAAAGTGTAAAAGAAACATAATGTAAACTTTGACAAAATTAATTTTATTAGGATAATATGTATCTTTAATCAGAGCACCATAGCAGAGCTGGGAGCTAGCAGTGACACTGGGGCAGCGACAGTGCAGTGCAGAACAAAACAGATCCACCGGGCAGATCTGCTACCAGCTCTCCCTGTGCTAGGCTGTATATGAAGCGTCCGGGATGGAAGGCAGGTTCTAGCCCTGGCCAGCCATTCCAATAGAGCCTTAAAAGAATCCAGAGGAACACATGCACCATGAGGGCAACCATATTCAACATCCGAACTCCACAGCTCGTCAGAGCTCCACCCAAGAGAAAAGCCAACCTCTCAATGTTGTGGTTCATCAGTAAATGCACAAACTGAGAGCCTACCACCGAGACTATACCACTGCATGGTAAGGCCTGGCAAGCTACCCATGTCGTATTTGATATGCCAAAAAACCAGTAACAATTATAGACCTCATTCCCACATTCCCATGACCTGAATGAATAGTTTGAGGCTCTTCGAGTTCCTGGGGTGAGCACATGCGTTTGGGCTACACTAGCACATGACAGGGCATATGGAGATGTTACTGGTGCCTGCTTGAGCAAATTGATGAACAATGGGAAGGCAAATGACACAAGTGATACCAGTGAATATCTTTAGGCAAATGTACAACAGGAAAACAATTTAAAAATTAACTTCGAAAATTTGAAAAATTGAAATTTCCACACAAGAACTGAAAATTAACATGAAAGAAATTTCACCAAAGGTAGAATTAAAATTCATTCAGATAAAATTTAAGCTCAAAAATTAAAACATAATATTAATATTATTATACCAATATCCAATGATAAAGCTTCCTCCTAAAATGTTCCAGAAATGGATGTTTTCATATTTTTCAAAGTTAAAGGCAAGTTTGTGATATTTAAAGGGTACAGAGTATATATCATAATGGCTACCAGTTTCAGAACAATCCACAGCTGAAAATAAATAATAAAATAAAAAGTACGTCATTCAGAAATATCAAACAAAAAAGTTTTTAAAATCTTGCAGAAGAGGTCGAGGTGTTTGTTTTTAAAGGTCTAAATTAGTAAGCTATGTTAGTGATTTTACTGATAAAGAATCATAAAACTTATAAGTGTTTTAGAAGCTTCTTGAATATAGAAGACCAAAAAAATGAGTGTATTAACTATAACAACAAAAGAGGTTAACAGATTTCAGACAATATTCAGAATATCACCTACATTGTTTCTGACAGAAACAACCAAGATTTCAAGAGTCAATGAGTAGCTGGGGAAATGGACAAAATAACTATCAATAGTTAAATTTCATAAAATTAAATTTTGTACTCAAGACAGATGAAATCTGAGGTTGAGACTTCTGTGCATTCGAGGCTATCTCTACTAATACTTCCACAGCCTTTCCAGTTTACAGTCTCAGTCACCAGGAAGGCACCTTTCTAATTTGACACACATACAAACACCCATATACTGAGTATTATGAATACAAATTCACATTTAAAAGCTCAATATTTTGAAAATAATTAAAACAAAAATTTTAATGAAAACTATTTAAATAAAGATATAAAATCATAGTTAAATTAAAGGCTAGGATAGAGGGAAATTATTGCTTTGTTTTTTTTTTTGTTTTGTTTTGAGGGGAAGTGTAGTTGGGCCATACTCGGCTGTGCTCAGTGTTTACTCTTGGCTCTGTATACAGAGATCGCCCTAGCCAACTCCAGGGACCATATAGAGTATTGGGAATAAAACCAAGGTTGGTCTCATACAAAGCAAGTGCCCTACCCCTTTGTCCTTCTAAAATGAAGGTATTCTCATTTTTGAACTTTAGCTTTATCTTTATGGTAAAACATCTGCAAACCAGTTCAACAAAAATTTATCACATGTTGGATATGTAGAGAAATGCAGTGAGTAGTTTTTCCTTTTTTTATACTGTTCAGCATTACATTTCAAGGGACAACCCTAAACATTCTAAATAAAAAAATTACTACAAGTTTTCTACGATTCTTAAGTAGTTTAAAGGAAATTAGTCATATCTAAATAAGTTTTTAGAATTTTCCTTAGCTAAGCACATTTGTTGTTATTCTATTAAAAATTAGTATTTAAAATTTTTCAGTTACATAGTTGACCTGAGTTGTATATGCCAGAAGTATGAAGCTACGAGAATTGGAGGCCTTCCAAACCTAGACATTTATAGACAGTACCTGTGAACACAGTATTTCTTTATATTTTCCCCACATATAATGCACTCCTAATAAGCTTTACCAACACATGCTAATTACCTCAAGTAGAAATAAGGAACAATCACATTCCCATAAATAAAGCAAAATAAAAATTTTATGTTATTGTTACCAAGTGGTGACTCAAAAAGTGTCTAGGAAGACACATTTGCAGTAATTCTAATTCTAACATTGATCACTTTATCACTTGACATCCCGTTATTCGTCGATTTGCTTGAGTGGGCGCCAGTAAAATTTCCATTTGACCCTATCACGTTCCACTGTAGCCCAATGGCATCTGGTTGCTTCAGGAATACAAAGAGCCTCTTAAACTCTATCGTTCTCCCTGCATTAACATACACCTCAGAGACCTGGGCCCTACGAAAGCAGGATGAGAATGCTATTCCAGTTTCCCAAAGAGGAATCGAAAGAGCTATGCTTGGAATATCATGCCTCACGCAAGTGAAAGAAGGAACCCGCAGCTCCTACCTCCATTGCTGTTCCAGAGTCAGGGAGGCTATCTCATTTGCCAATGCATCGAACATCAGATGGGCTGGACATGTAATGCGATTTCTAGAGCCGTTACCGACTGGATCCCACGGGATGTCAAAAGATCACATGACCGCCACCTACAAAATGGTCAGATTTCTACGTCAAGACCCTGAAAGAAAGGTTTGTGGCTCTTCCTATTACTGGAGCAACTAGATGCTATTGGGCTACACTGGCATGTGATAAGGTCAAATGGAAATGTTACTGGTGCCCAACTGAGCAAATAGGCAAATAATGTGATGTCAAGTGATCATCAAGTGATCTATATGTGTCACAGTTTCTTTATCCAATCATCTGTTCTTAACAATCCTTGATTAGGATCCCCCAGATTTTAGCTATTGTGAATAGTGCCTCAATTAACAGAGGAGTGAAAATATCTTTTTAATTCACTCAAATGAATTCCACCTCAGTGCCAGGTAAGCTCGTTCACCAGCCATGATACAGAGAGTCATTAATAAATCTTAAAGAAACCAAAAAGTTGCAGAGATTCTTTCAACTACTCATGCAGATCTGAGTTACCTAGAGCAACTCTGTGGAGGCAGGTCAGTCCAGTGCTCACCCAAACAGATTCTGGCAGCCAAAAACTTTCACACTCCATAATCACTGTCATGCTCCCAGGTAGATTCCATTACTCTGTTCAACCCTCACCCAGAATTAATCCAACCGAAGAACTAAGGTATGTAAGCTTCGTGACTGAAATCTGCAGACTAAAGGGAGTTGGTGATGGGCACCTACCCCCATTTCCCTGTACTTCTGGAAGCCCAGGTAGTCACAAATGTGCCCCAAAACTTCTGCCATTCCATTAAAAAAATTTAACTCCAGCTGTATCACTGCGTTTAAAATGCTTGGAATTATTGGAGTGTTCTGACACAAATGGGACATCTCAAACAACAAAACTGCTAAACCAGGAGTAACACATCTGATTGGATGGGATGGAATGTAGAAGGCAACCAATTTTGATAAACAAAATATAAGCACAAAAGGTTTAACCTGTAACATCTTAGCAATCTTTAATGCAAGGATTCAGAATTCCCTTCTTCTAAGGAAACATTTTGATCATTATTTTAGCAAATTATTGATAAGCAATGCAAAATAAACTGTTGAGGGTCTGCTATAAGGACAACTTTAAGAGTTGTTGGGAAAATTTGATAAAATGGTTAAGGGAAGGTATAATGGTTGTGGGATTGATGTTAGAATGTTGAATGCCTGTAATAAATCTGTATGAACAACTTTGTAAACCACAGTATTTATATAAAATGTAAGGTAAAAATCACTTCACTTGTTTTCCTGTTGTTCATCTATTTGCTCGAGTGGGCACCAGTAACATCTCCATACGTCCTGTCATATGCTACTGTAGCCCAAGTGCATCTGCTGGCTCCAGGAACATAAAGAGCCTCAAACCATTCCCTCAGGTCATGGGAATGAGGTCTACAATTGTTACAGGTATTTGGCATATCAAATATGACATGGGTAGGTTGCCAGACTCTGTTCTGCAGGTGGGATACTCTTGTAGTAGGCTCTCATCTCATGCATTTATTGACAAACCATGTTGCTGAAAAGCAGTTGCGCAAGCTGGGCTTGTGATGAGCTCTTCTGCTGGGTAAACTCTGACAAGCTGGGGAGTCCGGATGTTGAAAATGGTGGCCCTCATGTCGTGGGGGTTCCTCTGGCTTCTTGCAAGGCTCTGCTGGGATGGTGGGCCAGGGCTAGAATCCGCCTTCCCTCCAGGGTGCCTCATGATCAGCTGGGCACAGAGAGAGCTGGCATTAGCTCTGCCCTGTGTGAGTGTCTGAATCAGGCATACCTGGGCTGGGCTTGAAAAAGACTGCTGTAGGGTAGGACTCTGACTAGTCAGGCTTGTGATCAGCTCTTCTGCTGAGTGGAGCTCTGACAAACTTGGGAGTTCAGATGTGGAAAATAGTGGCCCTCATGGGGTGGCGGTTCCTCTGGCTTCTTGCGAGGCTCTGCTGGGCTGGCGGGCCAGGGCTAGAACCCTCCTAGATTCGATGTCTTGCATCCCAAATGGTTCCCCAAGCACCACCACAAGTAATTCCTGAGTGCAGAGCCAGAAGTAACCCCTGAGCATCACTGGGTGTGACCCAAAAAGCAAAATACAAACAAACAACGCATGAAAGAAGATATGAACAGAAATGTCCTAGAAGAAAACATACAGAAAGTCAAAGACTAATAAAAATGATGTGCGTTGCTTGTGATTTGTGAAATGCAAATCTAAACAACAATTAAATATCACCGCATACACAAAATACTGACTTATATCACAAGGATTAAAAATAACCAGTGCTGGGGGGCCAGAGTGACAGCCCAGAGGGTAGGGCCTTTGCCTTGCATGAGGCCTGCCTGTGTAGGCCCAGGTTTGATTCCCGGCATCCCATATGGTCCCCTGAACACTGCCAGAGGTAATTCCTGAGTGCAGAACCAGGAGCATTGCCGGGTGTGACCCAAAAAAAACAAAAACAAAAAAAAAAAAAAAAAACAAAATAACCAGTGCTGGCATGGATGTATGGACAAAGTGAACTGCTGCTAAAATGTTGACTGGCCAAGTATTTGTAGAAAACAATATGGAAACATCTCAAAACCCTAGAAATTGAGGTCCCATATGACCAAATCTTTCCTCTTTGTGCAATGTATCTCAAGGACTCCAATACTCTATTGGATGATTTTTAAAACAATGGCCTCTATATGTACTTCATATATAATAGCATGTCATAAAAATAGATTGTGAGAACATTTTCCCCAAGTATTTCTCCAAAAGAATGCAGAAAGGTCATGGTTTGATGCATCAAATTCTATAAAAAATGTGAAATCACTTACCCATAATCTCTAGTGATAGATTGAGACTGAAGATAAATATTATAGGACTTAATATTTGCTTGTCTACTTAAGAGAATGCATTTCTGTGTGGGGAGGAAAGCTGAGGAAATATGAGTAAATTTAAACTACTGCCAAGATGGTAAAATTTATGTCCACTCATATAGTAAAAGATAGTAATAATATATTGAAAAATCAAGGAGTTATACTTTAAATGTCTATTAATTAATACATCAATTTATGATTTTAAATAAAGTATTTTGGGAAAATACATCCAATAAAAATTTCTCAAGTACAAATAAGATGCTGAGAATTCAAAAAATTCTCTCAATGTTTTAAAAATGAGTAAAGTCTAGATGAAGGAGATAGTACAGCAGGTAATAAATTGTTGATCTTGCATGCCACACCCATATTGAATCCCTGGCACTATTTATGGTTCCCTGTACCTTGCCAGGAGTGAATATGCTTCATGTAAACACAGAGTAAGACCTGAATAAAGATGACTGTGACCCTCCAAAGGAAAAACCTTTAAAAAAACAAAAAATGTGTGTGACATGACTTTTTCCAGTCTCTGCATAAGTACCTACTAAATAAATCATAAATCTAATGTATAGTTACTCTCTCATCATCAAAGACTGGAATATTTATAGATATCTATTGGGGATATCCATAAGAGAAAATAACTAGGTAGATTTTCAGCAATTATGTTTCTACTGTCTATGAAGACATCACTTGTGTCACTTGTTTTCCCATGGTTTATCAATTTGCTAAAGCGGGCACCAGTAACATCTCCATAAGTCCTGTTGCAAACAAGAGTAGCCCAAGGGCATCTGATTGCTTCAGGAACAGAAAGAGCCTCAAACCATTCCTTCAGGTCATGGGTATGAGACCCATAATTGTTACCATTTTTTGGCATATCAAATGCAACACAGGTAGCTTCCCAGGCTCTGCCATGCAGGTGGTATACTCTCAGTAGAAGGCTCTCATCTTGAGCATTTACTAATGAACCTCAATGGGGAGAGATAGGCTTTTCTCTTGGGTGGAGCTCTAAGGAGCTGTGGAGTTTGGTTGTTCAGAATGGCTGAACTAATGGAATGGGGTTTCCTCTGGCTTCCTGCTAGGCTTACTGGGATGATGGGCCATGGCTAGAACATGCCTAGAACAGTATACAGTGTACATATGTGAAAAATCCCAGGAAGAACTTGGTCCTAACTTCCAGTACTATCTAAGACTGTCCTGCATTCGCAGAGCAGCTATGTGCCAGAGGAGCTGTGGGTCTAGAGCATCTCTTTTCCTCGGATGCTGGCTGTGGTGGTTGGGAGCCCCTGGCCAAGTCCAACATAGCTTCAAGGGTTTGCTCACACGTGCAGGGGAGGGCCATGCTGGCCAGACTTGGAGCAGGGATTTGGGCTCCTCCCCCCCATTCCTCCACCTCCATGTGGCAGATGTGGCTGAGAGCTCCCAATGACCACAGCAAGCAACCCTGGAAGAGAAGCACTCCAGACCCACAGCTCTGCCAGCAACACCGAATAAAGACACTATGAAGACATACAAGATGATTTTTCTTTTCAAAGTTGGTCATAAAACTATAAAATCAGTTTTGTTAAAATAACCTTTCGTAGTTCTAACACCACTCTCCACAACCATTGAAAATAAATCACAAATCATTGTACATTGAGATGCAGGTTTCCTATATAATTTTAAATTTTTAATTTTTTGAATTTTTTTGTGCTCATCAGAGCTTCATCCAAAAAAAAAAGCTTATCTCAAGCCCTGCTCGTGATAGTCCCCCCTACAGCAAAGCCTGTTTCAAGCCCAGGTATGCCTGATCCAGAGATTCAGATACAAGGGGTAGAGCTGCTACCTGCTCTCACTGTGCTCAGCTGATCATGAGGTGCCTGGGAGAGAAGGTGGGTTCGAACCCTGGCCCACCATCCCAATACAGCCTCACAAGAAGCCAGAGGACACCCCACACAATGTGGGCTGCCATTTTCAACATCTGAACTCCACAGCTTGTCGGAGCTCCACCCAAGAGAAAAGCCAATCTCTCCCTGTAGTGAGGCCACTTTGCGGCCACGTGGTTCTTCCGTGAAATGCACAAGATGAGAGCCTTCTACTGAGAGTATACCACCCACACTCCAGAGCCTGGCAAGCTACCAGTATCGTATTTGATATGCCAAAACCAGTAACAATTATAGACCTCATTCCCATGACCTGAAGGTATGGTTTGGGACTCTTTGTGTTCCTGGAACAAGCAGATGCTCTTTGGCTACACTAGCACGAGACAGGACATATGGAGATGTTACTGGTGCCCACTTGAGCAAATTGATGAACAATGGGAAGACAAACTGACAAGTGAAAAGTTTTTTAGAATTTTATTATACCATCATGAGATAATACAATTACAAGCTACTCATGATTGGTTTTCAGTCATACAATGGTCCAGCACTCTGTCCTTCACCAGTGCACCCTTCCCAACACCAGTGTCCCCAGATTCCCTCCTCCAGCCTGCCTCTATGGCAGGAAAGTTGTTCTTTCCTCCTCCTCCTCCTCCTCCTCCTCATCCTCCTCCTCCTGCTTCTTCTTCTACTTCTTCCTCTTCTTTTTCTCCCTCCTTTAAACATATATTTAGGGCTTATCAGGTATATCACTTTGCCTATGTTCAGTGCTCAGTTAACTGTATTGTGCAAATATTTTGTATTGTGTAAAATATGAATTTTGACTGATTACAAATAAATTTTCATTAATACTTTTATATTATTCCAAGTTATGCCCTACTTTTCTTATTATTTCACATACATTAGTACCGAGGATTTAAATAGTTGCTAATAAATTTCCCTAATTAGAATATACAATGAAAAATCAACTTAGTGCTTTGAAATGTATAAAACACGATAACCATGTTCAAAAGTATCTACATTTATAAGATGCTTAAAAGACATTAGGATACAAGGGAAATTACCAAAGAAGTAATTTGAGAAACCTCATTTCTGAAATTACTCAAAAATCAATTTTGAAAAGCAAAGTCTTATAGGCATGTTAAACACCAGCAAAATACAAACTTACTTTATGTGAGAACTGAGGAGTATTGGAAATAGAGTCAAGTATGACTTGAGAAAGCGGAAGTTCCTGGAGACTTCCATGATTATAAGTACAATTAACAATGAAAATTCTCCAAGAGCCTCTCATTCTTCCTGAACTGTCACCTTTCCTTACCCAAATATATTCACACTGAGAAATTTTGTATGGTAATGAAGGTAAAGTGAGATTGTTGGGTTTCAGTGAGATTTTGGAAGAACCACTATGAACAGGAAGTATATCAAAAGTTATCAGATAATTATTATAGGGGTTAGCATCTAAGAATAGACAATAGGAGACAGAGCAGAAAATGCTGAATTTCTCCTTCATGGTCAGTGAACAACTTCCATTCACTTTTATTTTTGATCAAAGATTATTAATTTTATGTCTCTAAATAAGTTGTTATCAGTAAAAAATAATTATTTTGAGATAAATTTTAGTAGTCTCAGATTTAATTTGTATTATATACATCACATCTGTTATTTCTCTACAAATTTCATTTGATTGTTAATACTGGTGCCAATGTTTGTCACCAGTGCTGGGAAGACTACTTTGTAGCAGCTCTTTCTTTTTTTTTTTCCTTTGCTTTTCGCTTTTTTTTCTTTTTTTTATTACAATGAAAAAGTTCATGTTTGGGTTTTGGTCATACAGTGTTCCAGCACCCGTCCCTCCACCAGTGCCCATCTCCCACCACCAACATCCCCGGTTCCCTCCCCCTTCCCCAGCCCACCTCCATGGCAGGTTCTTTATTTCCCTCCCTTTCTCTCTCTTTCTCCCTTCCTTCCCTTCCAGACTATGGACCACAGAACATACATTAAAAGGTTGTCATGTGTATCCTTTTGCCTCTATTTAATGCTCAGTTCTAGGTTGGCATTAGTACCCTCGACAATTATTAGCACACTGTTCCATTTTCTGTCTTACCTAACCTCTGACTCCCACACGTTTGGGATAATTTCCACCTTTGACAAGACCTCCTGATATATGTTTAACTTGACCTTGGATATTGGTATCATAATATGTACATATATATTTATGCCATGCAAATAAATGCAGTCATTCTGTATCTGTCTCTCTCCTTCTGGCTAATTTCACTCAACATAATCTTCTCCATGTCCATCCATTTATAGGCAAATTTTATAACTTCATTTTTCTAACAGCTACATAGTATTCCATTGTGTAGATGTACCAAAGCTTCTTTATCCAGTCATCGATTTTCGGGCACTCTGGTTGCTTCCAGATTCTGGCTATTGTGAATAATGTGTAGCAGCTCTTTCTAGTAGTCATTTGCTATGCATTTGGCTAATGGTTGTGGCAGTGGGTAGAAGGAGTAGTGTGGGTGTGGTTGATTAAACTAAAAGGGTTGTTGCTAAATAAGTAATATGGGAAACTGCATGGAAAAAATTATAACTGTCAGGCATGATGCATAAATTTGGTTCGGTTATACTCTAGGATGTTAGAATTAAAAAAATGTGAACCTGACTAAGCTTCTGTAAGGTAAGAGAGTAAAATAAACAATATGCCTTGTTTTAAGCATGTTTGTTATAACTAGCTCTCAAAGTATAACCACGTGGAAGTATAACTTAGAGCTGATGTACCTATTGTTCACTTTCTAACTTACATGTCCTAGTAAACGTTTAGTTTAAATATTAAAAATCAATAAATGCTGGAGATCAGAGGTGACTATAAGAGTATGCCACCCGCAAGCAGAGCCTGGCAAGCTACCCGTGTTGTATTTTATATGCCAAATACCAGTAACAATTATATACCTCATTCCCATGATCTGATGGAATGGTTTGAGGCTCTTTATGTTCCTGGAGCAAGCAGATGCCCTTGGGCTCTACTAGCATGAGACAGGACATATGGAGATGTTACTGATGCCCGCTCGAAAAAAAAATGATGATGAACAGGAAGACAGTGATACAGTGATTAAAAATAGGGGCTGGAGCAATAGCACAGCAGGTAGAGCGTATGCCTTGGCTTGCAGTGGCATCACTGATCTGGGTTCGCTCTACGGCAACCCATATGGCCTCCTGAGCACTGCCAGGAGCAGTTCCTGAGAGCAGAGCCAGGAGTAACCCCTGAGCAACACTGGGTTTGACCCAAAAAGCAAATAAATAAATAAATAAATAAAATAAAAATAAACATAATTCTTCATGGTAGCGTGTGGATCAGAGAGACATTTACAGATACACTCATATTGCATATATCTGAAGCTAATATTCATATCAAAATAAAATTTCAGAAATGTTTAGGTGCAGTTCTTACTGCTTTCCAGATTATTTTAGATACTGGTTTTAGCATTTTGCCTAAATACATTAAATTAGAAGAAATAATTCCATGTTTAGAAGTACTATATAGAATATAGCAAAGTTGATAAATCTTTTTTGTTCAAATAAGTTTTGATCCATTATATTATTAAGTTTTATGATACAAAATTAAAATCCCATTACAGTTATACAAGAGGCTATTTGGACCTTCCTAGAAAATACTATGTAGAGGATGTTGGAATTTGGAACTGTTTTTGCCTCTTTATTTCTCAGATATATGTCATAAACATTTTCAGCGGACAAGTAAAATCATCTTGGAATTAGATAATTGTTTCTATTAAAGCTGAATTCAGTGTGAAGTGATATATCTTTAGCCATAACAACAAACAGTCTCAAAACCCTCTACTGTTTACTTGTTTAAGAAAGGAAGTAAAAGTCTCACCTTCTTTAAAGCTGAACTGTATACTTCAGGACAGCTGCTCTTAAAAAAGGGGGGGGCATGGTGGGAGAGCAGAAGGATAAATCATTTGGTATGGCATTTCCTAGCATATGCGCAAATCAGAATTTGATCCCTGGCACATCATTTAGTGCCTGACCCTGCCAGGAGTGATCCCTGAGCACCAGCAGATGTGGTCTAAAAACCAAGATAAATAAAACATTAAAAATAGTACAAAGTTTATATGAAGATATTTTCATAATGTTCAAAACATCACAGCAGAATTTCTGCCAAAGTGGGATGATGTTTATTGATATGGTGTATACTGTATGATATCTGATCCTTCCACCATTCTTGCTGCTCACCGAATCACCACTTGCAATGAGGTAACTCTAAGTTGTCACAGTGTAGGAGAATAGTTCAGAGAAATACTATCAAGAGAGGTGACCTGTTTTAGAAGCTTCACTTAATATCTGCACTATCTTAAGACCTTATTATAATACTCATGACTCAAAAATGTTTAGTAATATAAATTAGAATTTGTCATTAATTACTAGTATTTTTTTCTGCTTTCTGCAGCGAGCTTAAATCCTTTGCATTAAATATGGTTCCCATATCTAAAATGTCAAAGTGATAATATTGATTGAAATTATCCCATGAATTAAGAAGGCCCTGATGCATGTTATGGCAACTTATTCTGTTATATGGCAGTGTGTGCACAACTTTTGATACATATGTGAAGTTTGAAAACTATAAGGGAAAATTCTTTTGTCAGTTTTTTCAACTTTGTGTATTATAAACTTGGCATAAATGATCAGGTAAAATATATTTATTTTAGAATTCTATAAATAGTAATTACTTTTACCTAGGGACCTTGCAAATAAAATCAAATAAATTATTGAAAATAACCAAATACATTTTACATCACCAGGAAAATTACGCTGTGTTGTACAGTTTACACAGGAAAATACAATCCTGAGAATTGTACAGGATAGAGTTCTGATAAAGGCTTGCAATTCATTTTTACTATAAACCTATTGAAAATATTTATATGAAGTGGCTAAGTGCAAATAACCTCTCTTCTAGTTCAGGTTTTATTTCTCTTTTCCAAGTTTTGTCTAATCCTCTTCTATGTACTACATGACATTGCCAAGAACAGTCACTGCTTTATATCAAGCCTTCAGTTGCACTGCTTGTTTATGAACTTGTTAAAAGTTCACCTTAAGTACAGCTTTATCACTTGATTTTCGTGCAGTCTTACTTCCTCCCTCAGGCAACTAAATATATCGGTTTTTCTTGCTATGGTCAGGGACATCAGTCCTGCATCTCTGTTTTCTGCCCAGATATGGTAATTTCGGAAGTGGGGGTGGGTGGAGGATATTACATTTCCTTTTTCATAATATTAACTTTCTGATTGGGAAGTTCACTCAAAAAATGTCATTTTCGGAACTTTTAAATTAACCTTCATATCACCCAAAACACACGACTTACTGCCAAATATTAAAACCAAGAAGAACAGAGGTTTTGTCCAGAAGATTAATTTGTAGCAGCAATTTTCATTTACAAAAATTGTTACATAGCTAGACCAGCATTGACATGTTATATAATTTAGATAACATATAAGTACCAGAGCAAAATGAAAGTTCAATTTGAAATGGCATATATAAAGTATTTTGTTCTGAGTTATTTTCCCCATATTTGTGTAATTTTACAAAGAGCTACTAATTAACATTTGTAGTAAAAAACTATTCATGGAATTTGTAAAGTTAAAATAAGAAAATAATATTCAATCAAAACATTCTGGAAAAATTTTTGATACAAACATATATTTTTATTTTTGCCATTATGTATACATTTAGAGTAGAAAGCTTATTTTCTACATTTTTAATAATTATTTTCTAAGTATTCTCAATTTCAAAGAAGAAATGCACGCAGCCCATTATAAATGACCAACAGATAACCAACAGGCACATTAAAAATTGCTCATCATCACTTATTAGGGAAATTCAAATCATAAAAATAATGAGATAGCATCTCACCAGATATTGCCCAAGTCCAGTATCAACCTGAGGTGAATCCTCTTGTACCAGTCAGGAGCAAAGCAAACAAGAACCCTCTACCTAGAAAGATTATAATTCAGAGGCTTAAAAAACGTTCTTAGACACACAGCAGCTGAGGACTTAGACTCTAAACCAGCTCTTGCAACAATACTGAAAGGCCTCATATTTGAAAAAGCAAAGAGCAAATGGCACAAAAATTCAAAACCTCATATACATGCCAATAAATTTCTTCATGTCAGTAATTTCTCTGTCAATAGACTGAGCTTAATGGATTTAGCTTCTCATATAAAAGGGTACAGAATTGTTTAGGAACAATTAAACTCTCACAAGTTCCAGTTCAGAATGAAAGACTGGAAATGATACTAGCATACAGGATAATGGCAGACTAAAAAAAGTAAATATGACCAACCTGATATAAGACCAAACAACTTGTAAGTTAAAGAAAATAATAAATGACTTTCAAGCTAAAGAAAGTAATAAGATGGAGCAGTGTGATGGTACAGTAGGTAGGATGATTGCTTTGCAGTTGCCAACCCCAGTTCCATATGGTCTCCTGAGCCCACCACAAGTGGTCACTCAGTGCAGAGCCAAGAGTAAGCCCCTGTGCACCCCTTGATGTCCCTCTTTTCCTTTCCCCACACCAAAAAACAGGAGATAAGGACTAGTAATTAAGAATCTCTTAAATACTAGTTAAGAGATGAATGTATCAATAGAACTTAACTCTCACTACACAATTAGGGGGCATAAATGTTTATAATTTGATAATAGACCCAGGAAGATGCATCAATGACAGCACAATAGCAGAGGAGAACTTTAATACCCCATACTTTGTCACTGAAAAGATCAAATAAGAAAGAGAGCATCAGTAAAAAAGAGGCCCAAATGAAGGACTCAAATAACAGGACCTAATAGACCTTCTCAGAGCCCTCCTTTCCAAATGAACCAAATGAACAATCTTCTCCATTGCATGTGGAACATTTTCCAGGATAGATCATATGCTGGGACAAAACTCAAATATCCATAAAAGTCACAAAAATAGAATTCTTTATAGAAAATAAAACAATAACATGTGTGTTTCTATGTATGAGTGTACACATACAAGAGAAAGAAAGTGGAAACTAATGTAAGGAATTAGCTCATGCAGTCATGGAGGTAAGTAAGCAGAAAGAAAAATCTATAAATTCCTCAATCTAGAGACCAAAGAAAGTGCATGTTAAAGTTACAGCTGAATCTAAAGGTATGCAAATCAGGAAATCCAATGGTGTAACTCCTGTCCAAACATTAGCACAAGAGAGGAATAAAAAGCTATAAAAGCCAAATTGCCCCTCAAGTTTGAGGGAGATGAAGTAAAAGAAAGTGGGGGGGTATCCAAGCACTGACACATATTCTAGCATAGTCTTTCTGGTTCTGTCATCATTCATGGATTGCATGAGGTTTATTTATATCAAAGAACCGTTTATTTTTTTATGAGTTAGTAAATTAAGTTCTATTCTCATCCCCAAACACACTATATAAATAAAATTTTGCAACTAAATGTGTGGTTTTTCCAAGGCTCAGTCAAGTTAATGTATGAAAATAACCATCACAAAAAAACATGTCTATCTTAACTGAAGATGAAGGATCCTAAAGATATGTCAATAAATAAATTTCACTGAAACAAAAACTGGTATCAGTAACAAGCCATTTGGGGGGGGTTTCATTGAGCCACACCTGATAAATTTGTGAGCATTTTCATTTACAGTTCAGTGCTCATTCTACTGTTTTTGCTCTGGGATCACTCACAGTGGTGCTCGCGAGAAACAACTGCTGTGCCAGAGACAGAAGCTGGGTAAGCCACAGTCAAGGCGTGTGCCACTCCCTGTATTATCTTTATTATCTCAAGCCAATTCTTTTTAGAAAAAGCTAAGATATATGGTAATATAGAGAAGGTAAAGCTAAATCTATTTTATTTTTTTATTTGGGGGAAAAGTTGGTAGTGGTTTTCCCAACAAAGACCAAAGGGGCCTTAAAATTGGAAACCTAGAGAGGTATGTGTTTTATTAAAAACAAACACATATCTATCAGCCCTTTCAGTAGTTCTTGAAAGTAGAAAATGAGGACACAAATTGCTGGTTTTGCTAAAAAGAAATAGCCTAAAGCCTTGAAGGAAGTAATTGTAAGAAGTTAACAAAAATGATTTGCCACTCTATCTTTGGATCCTTGATGCCAGAGATTCAAAAGAATATCTCTGTTCATAAATCTGGCCCAGGTATGCTGATCCAGAGAACTCACAGACATGGGGCAGAGCTGCTACTGGCTCTCCCTGGGCACAGCCGCTCACGAGGTGCCCGGGAAGGGATGGCAGGTTCTAGCCCTGGCCCGCCACCCCAGCAGAGCCTCACAACAAGCCAGATGACCCCCCCCACACACACACTCCACGAGGGCCTCCATTCTCCACATCCGACTTCCCCTCGTCAGAACTCCACCCAGCAGACCAGCCTATCACAGCCCGGCTCAGTTCATCAATAAATGCTGGATTTAGAGATGACTATAAGAGTATGCCACCCGCTCGGTAGAGCCTGGCAAGCTACTTGTGTTGTATTTGATATGCCAAATACCAGTAACAATTATAGACCTCATTCCCATGACCTGATGGAATTGTTTGAGGCTCTTTATGTTCCTGGAGCTAGCAGGTGCCCTTGGGCTCTACTTGCATGAGACAGGACATATGGAGATGTTACTGGTGCCGCTCGAGCAAATCGATGATGAACGGAAGACAGTGATACAGTGATCTCTGTTCATACCTGTTACCTTTGCTCGACTTTTGCTCTGGATGCAAGATCAGAATCCCCATGCTCCTAAGTACTCAGGTGACCAGTTGCTTCAGCTCTACTGGGCCATGATGGCTATTATAGCAGCACCTGTAGCCAGGGCAGTAAGTCACAGTACCGACCAAAACTTTACATGTTTACATTTGCAGCATTTGCAACTACACACTCCTTAGCTAAGTAGCTACACCACCACATACAAAGACACCTGCACCAGTGAGATGGGGAAGTTATAGAAGCTGAATAATACTATCACCCACTTCTCCTGGAAGTGTTTTTCATTTCAAAGTACCAGTAGATTACGCTCAGTAGGCCTTGCTCAAGTGATAGAAAAATAGCACTTGGAAGTCAAAAAGAAAAAAATGAAAGAACTGCAGTGATATGTGACCCAGATTATCAATGACAAGTTCTTCATTGAGGTGCAGCATGAAAACCCAATTTAGAACATTTTGCAGCTCTGGGAGAACTTGTAGGAATAAATACTTCTGAGAAGAGGCTCAGAACACTGGAAAGTTTCAGACAAGATGTCAATAATGCTTCTTTGGTGCTCTTGCAATTCAAAAAGTAAATTTCATGTAAAAATAAGTTGGTTGTATGAAGCAGCTGCATGAGCTGTAGGCCCAGATTCAGGAGCACAGTGGGCCAGTTAATATGCATGTTTTCAAATTTGAACTCACTGCTCCACAGTGTGAAATGTTTCAACAGAAAAGAACTGTAGCTGCTATGAATACTTATAGGTTAAAGAATGGTCAAGTGTAAGATTGCTGATGATCTTGAGGCTATTAACTCAAGGAACTATACTGGCTTGATGAGCCAGAGGAAGCAGAGATAAAATAAGTGTGATAGTTCCAGTTCCTCATCTGAAAAATGGATTACTTAAGAGAAATAGCATGTTTCTGAAATTCTAGAAAGGCGAAATAAAATTTTGCTATAGAAGTTGGTAATTATCAAAAGTACTATTATATTCCTATAAATTTATATTCAGAACAGGAAAGAGAAAATGACCCACTAACATTAAATATCAATAACTACACAGTGTTCGGCATTAAATGATTTGTGTAGTGTAGAATGATATTTAGGTTGCTATCTACTGAAGCTTCTGGAAAGTGCTGAAAAGTTTTTCCTTTTCCTCTTCCAAACTTTTATTCTTAAGTCTAAGGAAATAATTCTGGATTCACTTGCTCTAGTTGATAGCCACTTAAGGAAAAAAAAAGACTTGTGCTTAAGGATATTGAAACTAGACATAGTTAAGCTTCTCTGTATCATTGTAGTTGAAAATTTGGGGGCCAGCACAATATTACAGCGGGTGGGGCACTTGTCTTACACACAACCAACGTAGGTCCAATTCCCAGTCTCCCATATGATCCCCAGAGTACTGCTAAGAGTAATTCCTGAGTGCATAACCAGGAGTAAGCGCTGGGCAGAAAAAAAAAAGAAGAAAACAAAATTTGTGCGTAGTACAATAATATATGTCTATCAAGTAGAAAAAGGAAATATATATACTTGAGAAACCATTTTTTGAATGTCCGTATTGCAATTTCAGAAGCACAAGATACTTTTATAACACACATTTGAAATTAAAATCAGATACAATTCTTAAAAAGTAATACTTCTAAAAAAGAAAAATCTTACAACATAATCTAGTTCATGAATACATATTGTATTGTTCTACCTCTAAAAGCAATGTATGAAGAGATAAAACAGTGGGTAGAGCATTTGCCTTGCACATCTTGTGCAGTACAGCATATGGTCTCTTGAGACCCTTGGGAAGGATTCCTGAGCATAATGCTGGGTGTAGGACCTGAGCACTGCTAGGTGTGGACCAAATGAAAAAAACACCCCAAATTCTTAATTCCATTAAAACTTCTTATTTTTTCCAACCATTCAATCGGCATCTGACCAACTTGTTTCGGCTTCAACTGATCCTTGGACAGACAAACAATAACTATAAAAAATATTCTTGGAGTGAGTTGAAAAGAAAATGGAGCATTAGAAATGGGAAACAACAAGAACAGGTTCCCTTTAAGAGGCATTTTGCTGTTAAGTAGCAAATACCAAAACAAAGGCTGAAGGAAAATGTTAGGTCAAGATAAGTTTTGTTTTGATTTTTAAACACAAGTGTACTCTTAGACATGGGGCAGAGCGGTTCCTTGCTCTCCCTGTGCCCAGCCGTTCATGAGGCAGTCGGGAGGCATGGTGGGTTCTAGCCTTGGCCCACCGCCCCAGCAGAACCTCACAACAAGCCAGGCGACCCCCCCACCCACTCCATGGGTGCCGCCATTTTCCACATCCGGACTTCCCTCTCTTCAGAACTCCACCCAACCGACCAGCCCATCACAGCCTGGCTCCGTGGCCGCGCCGCGCGCTGTTCATCAATAAATGCTTTATTTGGAGGTGTTTAAAGAATATGCCTCCCGCACGGCAAGCCTAGCAAGCTGCTCGTGTTGTATTTGACATGCCAAATGCCAGTAACAATTATATTAGGTCATTCCCATGACCTAATATAATGGTTCGAGGCTCTTTATGTTCCTTTAGCAAGCCTATGCCCTTTGCTCTACTGGCATGAGACAGGACATATGGAGATATTACTGGTGCCCGCTCTAGCAAATAGATGATTAACGGGAAGATCGTGATCGTGATTGTGATCGTGATATTGAGATATGTGTGGCCTAATCTTGTGGACAAGGAGAAATTAATGATACAGGTGAGAGGTTGGATAATATAATTTCAGCAGCAAAACCCTTTCAGAAGAAAGAAGATGAAGATAGGCCTAGTACCTAAGAGAGGAGCTGGGCAGCGGAGAATAGACATTAAATTTTATAATGGGATACAGAGCTGATTACATAGTCATAGAGGCAGACAAGATTTCAGAACTGGTGGTAAAAACATGAGATATTATTTTCACCATTTGTTTTCTCTGTGAATGTTTTCAGAAATCATCATATGAATGTTGAAAGAGAAGAATTTGTGAGTTGGAGGAAAAAAAATGGAAGGTGGATTTACTACAAAATTATAGTGCTATTCTGAACAGTTGAGTGCCCTTCAAGATATAAATTAAGGTCTGATTCACCACTTGTGTGCTTTTTTAAAACAAAATTTATGGGCTAGAGGAATAGTAAAGCTGGTAGGCTGGCATGGGTTTAACCCAAGGCATCCCATATGGTTCCCTAAGGCCACCAGGAAAAATCCTTGAGCAAAGAGCCAGGGAATAAGCCCTGAGCACTGTCAGGTTTGGCATCAAAACAAAAATATTATGGCCAAGTGAATTTATAATATAAATAAAACAATGGAATTCATCTGCATCATATTTTGTCATAGTACTATAACATCTGGACTATGCAATCTAAAAGAAGTCAGATAAAAGCAAAATTATAAAGATGCAAAGTATTAAGTACCTGAATAGTTGATAATTTAATTTATTTTTTCTCTTTTCTGTCATACATGTATTTTCCAAAAATACTACTCAGTTGGCTCACATATAAGAAAAATAAACAAGCTAATATGCATAGCCTTGAATCTTATTCCAACTTAAACTTTGACTTACGTTATTTGAGCACAGACTTTGGGTATCAAGATAAATAGTCTATACACTTTGTGCTAAACCACTTAGAATACATTTCATGCAAATCGATTGAAGAATGCATTATAAATAGACCTGTTTAAACAACCAAAAGTGGAAGGAAGAATCTAGAATAAAGCCAAAAATGATAATAGAAAAGCAATTAGAGTAGATTCAATAAAGGAAGAAAAAGAAGGAGACAAAGGTTATGTCTAAACAATGCCAAAACAAACAGTTGATAAGCAAAACATCTAGTCAATCAGTTGGATGTTTTGTCTACAAGGAACCTAGCAACTGACTGACCAATTGTTTTTTTTCATTAACATGACTGAATGGAGTTGTTGTTCGGGAAACATGTTGACATATACATAATGAAAAGGGCAGAGAAGAAAAAATTGGGAATGTTTTGAAAAAAAAAAAGTCCCTCAACTTTGAAATGATGTAGTAAAATTTCTAGGGTAAAAATTTGAGGGGGAGGGAATGCAAATAATTTCTTCACAGAGATTTGATTTTTTTTTAAATAATAGAAATATCAGTGCATCTTCTTAAAATATAGTTGTTTTTGACTCAAAATACATATTTTAAGCTGCATACTATAGTTATATCAGTTCTTCCATTATGTTGCCTGAGGACCAAATGTTGTGACATCACCATACACCTTTAGGTACTACATATGAGTGAGATAGTCTATATAAATCTCTTTCTCTCTGACTGATAGATGTGATACCTTTCTGATATGATACTCTCTAATTATTCCATGTTTACACATGCCACATATATGTACATGTAAAAATAGGAATAAAGTTGTAAAGAAATAAAACCAATTTACTTTTGAAATACTTTCCCAGTAAACATTTCCTGGGTTCTGTCACCTAAAGTCTAACCCTGTTGTTTTGTGGCACAGTTGGCATATGACCCAGAGCTTTTTATCTTTCCCTTATGTTTCATTCTATAATTTGTATGTGTCTGCTCCTTGAGAGGCCAAATGAGCTACTGATTAACATAGTGTAAAAGCATTGTCATAGAAAACACACAGACTGGGATGGAGTGACAGTCCAGCGGGGAGGGCGCTTGCCTTGCATACAGCCAAACTGGGTTCAATCCCCCGCATCCCACATGGTACCCCGAGATCTGCTAGGAGTAATTCCTGAGCGAAGAGCCAGGAGTAACCCCTGAGTGTCGCTGGGTATGATCCAAAAAGCAAAAAGAAAAAAAAAACAGACCCTAATTTTGGCCTAATCTTTTTATTTATTAGCTCTAATGTTGTAAATATGTTATTTAAATGTCTATGTGGATACAAATAATTAGTGGATCAAATTTATATGGAAAGGAATTAACACTTGCTTGCTTGAGTTTGCTAACTTGGTTATCAGATATTTCAAAATTCTTTTTTTTAAATAATACACTAACATATAAGCTAGTTCACTATTCAGAAAGCATGTCAGTATTTCAATTAGAAATTCCTAAGCCCTTTATATTAAAAATACATTCATGTACAGTCACAGAAATTGATACTAAACTCCAACATAATCTAAAAAATATCAATTTATCCCATATTACTCTATTCATATTTCCCAGTTCTCTTCTGTATAATTTTTAGGCAAGCAGCCATCACTTGTCACTTGTATCATCTTGTATCATTTGTTTTCCCGTTGTTCATAGATTTGCTTGAGTGGGCACTAGTAACATTTCCATACATCCTGTCACATGCTAGTGTAGCCCAAGGGCATCCACATTTTCAGGAACATGAAGAGCCTCAAGCCACTCCTTCAGGTCATGGGAATGAGGCCTATAATTATTACTAGGTTTTGGCATATCAAATACAACATGGGTAGCTTGCCATGCTCTGCCATGCGGGTGGTATACTCTTGTAGTAGCCTCTCATCTCGTGCATTTATTGATGAACCACAATGGGGAAAGAATGGTTTTTCTGCTGGGTGGAGTTCTGACAAGCTGTGGAGTCCAGATGTCGAAAATGGCTGCCCTTATGGTGTGGGGATTTCTCTGGCTTCTGGAAATGCTCTGCTGGGATGGCAGGCCAGGGCTAGAACCCGCCTTCCCTCCTGGGTGCCTCATGATCAGCTGGGCACTAGAAGAGCCTGTAGCAGCTCTACTCCATGTATCTTAGTCTTTGGATCAGGCATACTTGGGCTTGAAGTAGACTGCTGTCGGGTAGGACTCTGATGAGCAGGGCTTGTGATCAGCTCCTCTGCTGGGTGGAGCTCTGATGAACTGTGGAGTCCAGATGTTGAAAATGGCGGCCCTCATAGTGTGGGGGTTCCTCTGGTTTCTGGCAATGCTCTACTGGGATGGCGGGCCAAGGCTAGAACTCACCTTCCCTCCTGGGCGCCTCATGATCAGCTGGGCACAGGGAGAGTCTGTAGCAGCTCTGCCCCGTATGTGAGTCTCTGGTTCAGGCATACCTGGCTTGAAGTAGACTGACACTGGCAAGTAAGGAATTTTTAACTGCCCATAGCAATTACGTTTTGTTAAATTTGCTTCACTTGTTGTAGCTGGCTGCATGGAAGGTAAGCATCTTACCTGCCATATCAGTGCTCCAACTCAACACTTATTCTTCATCCCTTGGCCCAAATCATTAAACCACCAAACTCCTCATTTTAAAAACAACATTTGTGAGAATCCAGAGAAGGAGTCAGAGTCAGGTCAGGTATATTTATAATTAAAAGTTGTAATAGATACTTTCCACATCCGGACTTCCCTCTCATCATAACTCCACCCAGCAGACAAACCTATCACAGCCCAGCTCGTGCGGTGGCTTGTAGCTGTGTGGTTCATCAATAAATGCTGTATTTAGAGATGACTACAAGAGTATGCCACCTGCACGGCAAGCCTGGCAAGCTACCCGAGTCATATTTGATATGCCAAATACCAGTAACAATTATAGACCTCATTCCCATGACCTAATATAATGGTTTGAGGCTATTTATGTTCCTGGAGCAAGCAGATTCCTTTGGGCTCTACTAGCATGAGACAGGACATATGGCGCTGTTACTGGGTTACTGGTGCTCGCTTGAGCAAATCGACGATGAACGGTAAGACAGTGATACAGTGTTACAGTGAATAGATACTACCTTGAATTCAATAGAACAATTATATTTGTTGCTTATTACTTAAATTTTTAATCTAAATAAATTTAGTAGCTTTAATGTCTGAAATCTTTCCTGACCGCAGACTTTTACAAAAATATCATGTTTCATTAACTTTCACATAAAAAAAAAAAAAGAGAAAAAAAAAAAAAATTCTTTGGGCATGATTTCTACTTGCTTAATGAAATGTTTAACTACAATACTAAACATGACATAAATGTGATGTAACATATAATGCAATCGGTATAGTATGCCATATGATAAATGTGTGATGTATATGTTATACAATTGTCATCTTAAATAGTGAACAAATAAAGGACATATAATTTCAAAAAGGGAAAAACAATAATTTTTTTTTCTTATACTATCATATCTAGGAAGTTTCAAGTGCTAACTTTTCTCAAATATTAACCAGAGTGAAATATGAATTTGGCCATACTTCCTATTATCAGAATGTTTAGGTGTTTGGGAATGAGAAATTATAATCAATAAATTTATTCCAAAGTTATGTAACCACACATACAAAAAAAAACACTGTATATTTGATTGATAAAAAAAAGTTCCCACCAGATATATTTGCAAAAGATCTTCTAAACAGTGACAGAAATCCTTGCTACCATCTGCTTCTGACGACTTCACAATAAATGAAAGACTAAAGATCTAAGAAAACGTCTTAAATTACGTAAGTAACAGTGCTACAAGCAAAATCAATCATTTGATTTCCCAGTTGAGCATTTGCTTAAGTAATAAAGATGATGATTCAGCTTCAGCCAATGCCCAATGGGAAAGAAGTGCAGGGAAAATGGAAATCTTGAGTACATGGAAGTGCTGGGACAGGAGAGCATATAGGAATAACTGCAGTGAACCTGCTTGGGCTCTCAAATCTTTGATGATGGTGTTTTTTTAACCCAGGATGGTAAAATAGGATATATGAAAGTTAAGGACTTATAAAAATTCAAGCAGGAGAGTGCTCTTCCTCATATACAAATGGTGAAATTAAGATTTTTCTCCCAAAAATGACTCCAACAAATCTAGTCATGAAGCCAACATTTAATTGTCTGCCACAGAGAGTGCTTAGAAGGATGAGAACAATCAGCTAAGAGGAAAGTCTTCTTTCCTCTCAACTCTTTGTCTCTAAAATTGGAATCAGAAATGAGAGAGAACGATAAAGGAAACAGTATCTTTCACCATTACCACTTCCGGTCTTTGGTCTAGGATCAAGTTTGAATTTGGGAAGGAAAAGATATGAATTTGAAGCTTCAAACTAGATTAAATTAGACAGGAGTAATGTTTTTAGACTTTTGAGTGGTCAGAAAGCAACAGGATACATTCAAGGGGCCATTAAGGGAAAAGATTTGTCCTTTGATAGTCAAAAGCAAAGATTGAAAGAAAAGAATACTGCTTCAAGTTTTTAGTCAAGTTCAGTCTGTTCAATAATGTTTTTAATATCATTTGGACAGTCAAATTTAATTAAAAACTCAAAATTCACTTTTCCAAATTTAAGAGCAAAGCTTGTTTGTTTCTCTTTAAATATCAAATAAAAAAAATCTAGTGAAATGAAAATACAAGTCTTGATTCTATTTGCATTTCATATTATTAAGAAATTGGTTTCTCCATCATTGACTAATACTACTGGATTTTTAACAGTAAGCTACATATATAAGCATTAAAATTTTTCTAAAATGCTACCATATTTGTTTTTTATTCTTACTAGTATTTTATTAAGCTATTCACTTCATCATAAAGCACTTATATAAAATATAAACAGATATAGTACACCTATTTATTTAAAAATAATTTAAATTAGATTTAAAAAGTAGAAATGAAATAAAAAAGTCGTTTTAGTTCATCCCACTGTTCCTAATTAGTTGAGCAGTTTTTAATATATACCAGCCAATTGAGGGGAATTGCTGCACCTCAGGGAAAATTAGACAAGAATTCATTTCCAGAAAGGAGTAAATTCCAAAAAATAGAACTTAGTTTCAAAGATAGAACTCACAATGTAGTAGAAGAAGTCTGACAAAAATCAATATAACTAAAAAATTAAGTTAATTGTGTAGCATATTAGAGAGTGCAGAAGTTAGCAGTGGAGTTTGTTGTGTGACAGCTCTTCATCTGTCACTGTCACTGTCTTCCCGTTGTTCATCGATTTTCTCGAAGGCGGGCCCCAGTAACATCTCCATATGTCCTGTCTCATGCTAGTAGAACCCAAGGGCATCTGCTTGCTCCAGGAACATAAAGAGCCACAATCCATTCGGAATGAGGTCTATAATTGTTACTGGTATTTGGCATATCAAATACAGAGACAGCTCTTCATCTAGGAGGAGGAAACCAAGACTATTTAAAGACTAGTGGTGAAGATAAACCATACTTATTTTATAAGGTAAGATTAAAAAGGAAGGTAGACATGGAGAGATAGGATTTTAGGCAAGAGGATCAACTAGGACATTGTGTGAGAAAGAAAAATACCCTAAATTACACACTTGAAAAAGTAGCAAAATTAATGAAATACTGACTTAATTTAAATTTAAATCACTTTGTTTAAAGCTAATGAAAATAGAAAATTTATGAGTGAAAATATGGTTTTGTTTTTGGAATATTACCTAGTCTAAATAAATAGTACTTTCAAACTAAAGAGTAGCACAGGAGGCAAAGCAAATTCCTGACACTGCATATAGTCCCCAAGCAAATACCAGGAGTCAATTTTAAACACAGATCCTGACCCAATTTTAAATACAGGTCAGGAGTAGGTCCTTTCCAATGCTGGGCATGGCCCAGTTTCTGATTAAAACCCTTATAATAATTTTTATCTACTAATAAAAGCAGTTTAAAACTATTTTACCATCATTATTAGTAATAGATTACTAAATTGGGGCAATTTCTGATAAGAACTTTTTTCTCATTTGGAAAGGAAGCAACCCCCAGCAGTGCTCAAGGGGTGCTCCTGCTTTTAAGTGATCCCTGATAGTGCTCAGGCAACCATATATAGTGCTGAGAGCTGAACTCATGTGAGTCTTATACAGGGAAAGGGTCTCACAATCTGTATTATTTCTTAGCTCTAAAGTACTATATATTTTAATTGACTAATATTCCAAAGTGAAAACCAAATCTGCCTGATTTGAAATGCATTACTTTTGATACTTACACATTTTATTTTAAGGTTATGTATGTGTGTATTTTCAAACTGTCACCTTTGATCCAAGTGCTTCATTTCTTCCATCTCTACGCTCTCACCCCCTACCCTCTTCCTGTTCTGAGACATACTTGTCTCTTGTTTGATGAGTACTTCCTTTTTACCTTGTCACAGAATGTTAATTGAAAAAAAGAATGCTAATTGAGAGAAAGAGAGAGAATGAGAGAAAGCGAAAAAGAAAGAAAGACAGACAGACAGAAAGAAAGACAGAAAGACAGACAGAAAGACAGAAAGACAGATGAAAGAAAGAAAGAAAGAAAGAAAGAAAGAAAGAAAGAAAGAAAGAAAAGAAAGAAAGAAAGAAAGAAGGAAGGAAGGAAGGAAGGAAGGAAGGAAGGAAGGAAGGAAGAAAGAAGGAAAGAAAGAAAGAAAGAAAGAAAGAAAGAAAGAAAGAAAGAAAAGAAAGGAAGGAAAGAAAGAAAGAAAGAAAGAAAGAAAGAAGAAAGAGAAAGAGAGAGAGAGAAGAAGAAAGAAAGAAAGAAGAAAGAAAGAGAAAGAAAGAAGGAAAGAAGGAAGGAAAGAAAGAAAAGGAAGGAAGGAAGGAAGGAAGGAAAGAAGGAAGGAAAAGAAAGAAGGAAAGAAGGAAGGAGGGAGGGAAGGAAGGAAGGAAGGAAGGAAGGAAGGAAGGAAGGAAGGAAGGAAGGAAGGAAGGAAGGAAGGAAGGAAGGAAGGAAGGAAAAACGTAAATGTCATACATAGTTCATTTATGGTATCTTTAGTTGAAACTCACTAAAACCCTCCTCTTTTCTATGCATCCCCAGCATCTTTTGTCTGCCTGATTTATAAACACCTTATTATTCTTGGTCACAGCTCCTGAGCAACAGCTTCTTAATTTCTGCTGAGCTTATTTAAAGAACACTTGACTTTATAAGATATCATTCTCTGTGAAATTACTATTACTTTATCCATGGATCAGATGTTCGATACATAATCATCATATGTGCCCAATCATAAAACTTATAAAATGTAAAAGCAAGTGATTTAGTACATGTTTCAACACTTAAAAAATATTGGTAAGGAAATTATCATTTTAGCATTATTTCACAGATTACAAGTCAATTTACTCAAATTGAAAGTTGGAAAACAGTGAAGCCAAAATGAACCCGGGAATGTATTGCTTTACATGCTTGCTTTTTCCCAATATTTACTTTCCAACACATATTATTCATGAAAATTTTCAGAATAAGTTTTTAATAGTTATAGGAATATTTTTTGTAGACTGCTTTGAAAACAGTAACGAGTAGCACTTTTTCTATGGGAAAGTGGATTCATTGTTTCAAATTGCCAATTTACAATTGATCATTTGGATTGCAACAGGTTCATAAACTAGGAATTTCTTGTACCATCTGAATATGCAGAAATATGCTCTTGATCCAAAAGATGAATCATGTGGTTGAGAACTGGGCTGGGAAGTAAGCAAACTTTTTCTCTGACCTTTGGGTCCCTGCCTTCTTCTGCTCTGCTGGTGAACCCTTGTTTTGCTACAGTATGAAAGCTCATTATTACCCCCTAAGGTCTCATTTCCCTTTTGAAATAGGGCAGACTTAGAAAAAAAAGTAAATAAATTGTACAGACTCCCAAATTAAACCTCAAACAGCTGATAAGGAAAGTTTGAAAGTTGGGTAAAAAGCTTGAATACCTGCTCAATGCAAATAAAACTAAGCTTTGCTTGCCTAACTTTAGTGCAAGCAGATTATATAAGTATCTTATTAAAATGCAGATTTTGATTTAACAGATCTGATAAATCATCTCTTTCATTTTGCCTTTTCATTAAGCTCACAAGTTATGTTGACCTCTGTACCCTACCTTGGTTTGTCTCAATCTATTTTAATCAATCAATAGGTGTCAATTAATGATTCATGTTTACAGACATTAATTTAAAAATACCACAACCATTTTAAAACACACAAGTTATCACACCTTTTTAGTTGAATTATAATAGCTTTTAATAAAAACAAAGGAATCCAGTGGGATCTAACCCAACTGTTTGCTTCAATATTTTTCTTCATAAAAAAAAAACATATCTGTATTTTGCTACTTTCTGAATTATAATCGTCAAACAATAGCTACTGTTGATTTTATATTTTGAGAGATGACATGAGAAAAGATCTTGGAAAGAAAATTGCTGAATACTCAGAACTTTGAAAATGCTGGATTTAGAGATGACTACAAGAGTATGCTACCCGCACGGCAGAGCCTGGCAAGCGCCCTGTGTCGTATTTAATATGCCAAATACCAGTAACAATTATAGACCTCATTCCCATGACCTGATGGAATGGTTTGAGGCTCTTTATGTTCCTGGAGCTAGCAGGTGCCCTTGGGCTCTACTTGCATGAGACAGGACATATGGAGATAGTTACTGGTGCTCAAGCAGTAACATCTCCATATGTTACTGCTCGAGCAATTCGATGATAAATGGGAAGACAGTGATACAGTGATACAGTGATACAGTGATACTCAGAACTTCATAGACTCAGACCAACTTTAAAAGGACTGAAGTAGCTACTACAAAATAAGACAAACTCCTAAAGCACAACAAATTTAAATAGGCTGAAGCAACAGGCATTTCCTGGATTACAGTCCATGGGAGAACTGTTAAAGAAAGACATCAACCAGTTCACTATGAGGCCATTAAAATAATTACGGAAAATATGTCTATACCTGCAATTGCTAATGGGGACATCAGAAGCTTAAAAGAAGAGGAAAATGTGTGTCTTATTACTGGGACAGATGGTGTGATGGCTGCAAGAGGACTCTTAACAAGCTCTGCCATGTTTTCTGGATATGTGGAAACCCCTCTGACCCAGTCTGGGACTGGGTTGATATTGCTCTCGAACTTGGAACTCTTTTTATGTGTTTTCATCGACATTTAATGTACATGAGGGAAAAAATTAAAAAAAAACTAAATAGAAAGATGGTACAAAATCCCGATAATAAATTCTCTCAATGTCAACCATCTAAATACACCAGTTAAGAGACACAGAGTAGCAAATTATATTAAAAAATTTATTCCAACATTCTTCTGCTTACAATAAAAGCAGTTGAACAGTCAGAGAAACATTCAAAGTCAAGGTTGAAAAAGCAATTCTTCATGCAAACAACTCCTCTAAAAAGGTCGGAGTGGCCATACTAGTATACAACAACATAGATCTCAGACTAAAAAACTTAGAAGGGATAGTGAAAGACATTTATTAATAACCAAGAGATATGTGTATCAGAAAGAAATTACATTCCTAAGCACATACACACCCAAAGAGGGAAGTAAAATACTAAAAACAACTACTTGTAGAATGCAAGTAAGATATTGACAGCAACACAGTTGTAGCAACACAAAGAAATACTGACTCTGACAGAAGAAATGGAAAAGATAGAGCTAGCAGATATATTCAGGGCTCTTCATCCCCAAAAAAGCTGAGTACACTTTTTCTCCAGTGCACATGTAATGTTCTTTAAGATAGACCACATGCTGGGACACAAAACATACCCAATCAAATAAAAAAAGATAGAAATTGCATGAACTATCCTTTCAGATCATAACACACCAAATATAAAAGTTACTCACATACAGAAATGGAGAATCAAATCAAGCACCTGGAAACTAAACATTGCTGAACAACCAGTAGTCATAGAGGAAATAAAGATTCCTGGAAACAAATGAGAATGAAGACATAAGCTCCCTGAACTTGTCGAACACAGTTAAAGCAGTGTTAAAAGGAAAGTATAAAACTCAACAGTTCATCAAGAAGGAAGAAAGGACCCACATAAATAATTTGACTTCACAGCTTAAGATCTTAGAAAATTACCAAGAATAAGAGCCCAACACAGGCAGAAAAAAGGAAATAATAAAACTTAGACCAGATATCAACAAGCTGGGGTGCCTGCTATAGAGGCAGGCTGGGGAGGTGGGAGGGACTGTGGTGACACTGGTGTGGGAAAGGGGCACTGGTGGAAGGATGGGTGCTGGACCACTGTATGACTGAGACCCAATTAGGAACATCTTTGTAATTGTATATCTCACTGTGGTATAATACTACTACTAATTTAATAAAATTTAATAATAATAGCAACAACAACAACAACAATAATAAAAAAGAAATCAACAAGCTGGAATCCAAAAAAAGCAATCCAAAAGATCAATGAAATTTATTTAAAACAACAAACAAGAGTTGACTCTTTGAAAAATAAACAAGATCAACAAGCTACTTGCAAGATTCACAAAGAAAAGAAGAGAGAGAACCCTAATAAATTGAATCAGAAATGAAAAAGGAAACATCACAACAGAAATCATATAAATTCAAAAGATCATCGGAGATTACTTTGAGAGTCTGTATGCCAAGAAGCAAGAGAACCTAGAGTAAATGGACGTATTCCTGGATTCCTATAATCTCCAAAGACTGAACCAAGAAGATTTGGAATACCTGAAAAAACCTATCACTTTTGAGGAAATAAAAACAGTAATCAAAAGTCTTCCCAAACACAAAACCCCATGTCCAGATGGATTCACTAGTAAATTCTTCCATACCTTCAGAGGACCTATTCCCAGTTCTCTTCAAGCTTTTTCAGAAAAAAAATGAAGAAGCAGAAACACTCCCAAACAGTTTCTAGAAGGCACATATCACCCTGATACCAAAAGCAGATAGAGATATCACAAAAAAAAAAAGAAAATCACAGACCAATGTCCCTGATGAACACAGATGCTAAGATATTCAATAAAAATACTAGCAAACAGAATCCAGACAAATCAAAAGGATCATACACCATGACCAAGTAGGATTCATCCTGGGGATGCAAGGATGGCTTAATATTCATAAGTCAATCTACATAATACATCATATCAATAAAAGGAAATATAAAATCCATATGATCATATCAATAGCTGAAAAGAAATCATTTGACAAGATCCAAACCCGTTCACGATAAAAACTCTCCACAAACTGTACTAGTAATTAAAACAGCGTGGTATTGGAATAAAAACAGACCTGTGGACCTATGGAATAGAATTGAGTATCCTGACACCCAACCTCAAACACATGATCATTTAATCTTTGATAAAGGTGCAATGAGTCGAAAATGGAGTAAGGAAAGCCTCTTCAACAAGTGGTGTTGGGAAAACTGGGCAGCAACATGTAAAAAAATGAATTTGGACCTGTGTCTAACACCATGCACAAAAAATCAGATCAAAATGGATTAGAGATCTCAATATCAGACTTGAATCCATAAAGTACATTGAAGAAAATATAGGCAAAAACCCTCCACGACATTGAAGCTAAAGGCATCTTCAAAGGTGAAACATCACTAACAAAGAAAAACAACTAGAAGAAAAGATAAACATATGGGACTACATGAGACTAAAAAAGCTTCTGCACCTCAAAAGAAACAGTGACTAAGATACAAAAGCAGTCCAGAGAATGGGAAAGAATATTCACCCAATACCCATCTGATAAGGGGTTAATATCCAGGATATATCAGGCACTGGTAGAACTTTACAAGAAGAAAACAAACAACCCCATCAAAAAATGGGGAGAAGAAATGAACAGAAACTTCAGCAAGGAAGAAATTCGAATGGCCAAGAAACATATGAAAAACTGCTCATCATCACTAATCATCAGAGAGATGCAAATCAAAACAACAATGAGATACCACTTTACACCACAGAGACTGGCACATATTCAAAAGAGCAAGAACAAGTGCTGGCGTGGATGTGGGGAAAAGGGGACACTCACCCATTGTTGGTGGGAATGCCAGCTGGTACAGCCTTTCTGGAAAACAATATGGACATTCCTCCAAAGACTAGAAATTGAACTCCCATTTGGCCCAGCCATACCGCTCCTGGGAATCTACTCTGGGAAGCCAAAAATATGCAGCGGAAACACCATCCCTACTTTTATGTTCATAGCAGCATTATTCACAATAGCCAGAATCTGGAAACAACCAGAGTGCCCTAGAATCGATGACTGGATAAAGAAGCTTTGGTACATCTAACACTATGCAGTTATTAGGAAAACTGAAGCTATAAAATTTTGCCTATAAATGGATGGACATGGAGAAGATTATGTTGAGTGAAATCAGCCAGAAGGAGAGAGACATATATAGAATGACTGCATTTATTTGCATGGCATAGATATATATGTGTTTATTGTGATGCCAAGTCAAGTAAACAGTATCCAAGGTCAAGTAAAACATGATCTTGTATCAGGAGGTCTTGTCAAGGGTGGAAATTGTCCCAAACGTGTGGGAGTCAGAGGCTGGGTAGGACAGAGAATGGAACAGTGTGCTAATTCGAGGGTACTAGTGCCAACTTAGAACTGAGCATTAAATACAGGCAAAAGGATACATGTGACAACCCTTTAGGGTATGTTCTGTAGCCCGTAGTCTGGAGGGGGAAGGGAGAGAGAGAGAGAGAGAGAGAGAGAGAGAGAGAGAGAGAGAGAGAGAGAGAGAGAAAGGGAAAGAAATTGGGAACCTGTCATGGAGGAGGGCTGGGGGAGGGGGAGGGAACCGGGTAGTTGGTGGTGGGAGAGGGGCACTGGTGGAGGGATGGGTGCTGGAACACTGTATGACCAAAACCCAGGTATGAACTTTTAAAAAAATGGGGGTTGAAAGAATTTTCCTCAGTATAATCTAAGTCATCTAACACATGCTGACAGCAAGCATTATTCTCAATGGGAAAAAACAAAAAGTTTTCTCCCTAAGAATGGGGAAAAAACAATCTTTTTTTTTTTTTGTTCACTATCACCACTTTTTTTTTTTTTGCGGGCAATCACACCTGGCAATACTAGGGGCTACTCCTGGCTCTGCACTCAGGAATTACTCCTGGCCTTGCTCAGGGGACCATATGGGATGCCAGGGATCGAAACAGGTTTGACTTCACTCAAGAAAAATGTACTATCTCCATTATAATATCACTCCAGGACCCCCACTATCACCTCTTCTGTTCAACATAGTATTGGAAGTACATGCCATAGCAATTAGGGAAGAAAAAAGACATTAAAGGCATCCATATTTTGTATATATATATGTATATACACATATATGTGCATATATACATATATACACATATGCATATATATACCATATATGTTATATACATATATATCACTGAAATTGTTCCTAGATCTGCTATAATTGATGTTGATACACTTAGATCATTTGAATTTGGTGTTTTTGATTTCTTGTTTTTTATTTTATTATTATTATTATTATTATTATTTGCTTTTTAGGTCACACCCGGCGATGCTTAGGGGTTACTCCTGGCTATTCACTCAGGAACCACTCCTGGCAGTGCTCGGAGACCATATGGGATGCCGGGATTGAACCCAGGCCGGCACAGGCCGGCCACGTGCAAGGCAAACGCCCTACCCGCTGGGCTATCGCTCAGGCCTCTGTTTTTGATTTCTTAAATTAGACAAACAGAAGTGGAATTGTTGTTTCTTTGGATGTTCTAATTTTTATTCTTTAAAAACTTTGGCTGTATAGATAGAATACAGAATACCTGTTGAGAAGCTGAAAGGCTTACATTTCCAAGACAGTGAAAAGGGTTCGTTTTCTGTACATCCCGAACATGATTTGTTATTTCTGACCTTTATGATATAAGCCCTTAGTACTGGTGTGAGGAGATTCCATTGTCATTTTGATTTACATTCTTCTATGATGGTTAACTTTTTTGTATGACTGTTAACCATTTGCATTTTTTAGAATTGTTTATTCATATCTTCTACCAATTTTTGATGGAGTCATTATTTTTATTTTGTTGTTGAATGTTTTATCTAACATATCTTATAAACTAGCCATTTACAACATATGTGCTGTCTAAATATTTTTCCCATTCAGTGGAATATCTTTTTTAATTACTAATAGTTTCTTTGACAGTGCAAAAAACTTTTTAGTTTTATGTAATCTCAATATTTTTGCTTTGTTTTGTTTTTTACTTTCTTTTCCTTGCCAATGGAGTCAAATCACCAAGGTCACCACAGAAGTTTTAATAAAGTTATGAATCTGGGTTGGTAGTCTAAGACTTTATTTTGATTAATTTTTAGCAAAGTATGAAATAGTAGTTCAAATTAATTATTTGTCATGAATTCACTTTCCCCCTGTTGTTTGATGGAATTAACTATTATACTTTATGTTCTTAGTTCCTGTGTCATAAATTAAACACCCATATACCTAAGGGTTATGTCTGGATTCTGATCAATGTTTTATTGACCTAAATTTCTTCTTTTATTCTGATACCAGGCTGTTTTAATTACTATAGATTTATGATATAGTTTAAATTGGGGACTATACAAACTTTCCTAGCATGGATGCCTCATATAAGGCACTCCTTCCTGAGAGCAAGCAAATCAATGGCAGAATACAAACATACTCTATGACTGATCCTGAACACCACTAATGCTTGCCTCTTCACACAGGTCAGACCAGTAGTGGGCAGGGTTTTCTAAACAATTTGCCCAAACTTTAGGCCAACAGTCTATTAGCTCCTACTCTAATCAACATTACCCCAAAACCCACAAAGGAAGCAGTGAGCAACCTTAATCAAAGAGCAGTATTACAATTAGCTCAAAGAATGCATTCCCTGAATTAGCACAAAAAGGATCCAAACAATACACAGGGACACAAAAATTGGAGGGAATAGACTTGACAGGGAAAAAAGAGATCATCACTCACTGGGTTCCCCCAGAGTCTGCCCCTTGCAGTAAGGGAGAAAGGTGCTGATGGTGTATTGGAAAGAATCACCTCCAGACTACCACATGTCTCATGGAGAAACAGCACAAACCCACAATGAGAAGTGGATGAAGGAAGATAGAAGCCCTGAAACCTCGACAAGGAATATCCACCTCCATTATCTCTTAGATAAAAATACAGAGACAAAATTTGAGTATGTTTAATGAGCATAAAAAGGTGGAGCAATTATACAATAAACCTCAGGAGGATTTGAGGGCAGAAACAAAACTATAAGCAGAAAGTCATTATTAAAAAACTTTGGTAGGTGAAATGCAAAACTCAATGGATTCCCACAAGAGTGGGAATAACAGTAACAGCATCTGAAGCAATAAGTAAGCTTAAAGCTGAGATGCAGAAAACCTCCAGGAACAGTAAAAGATGGAAAACATCTCAAAATAAATCAACTTCAGACAAGAGATCTTTAGATGAATTCAAGAGAAACAACAGAAGAATCATCCGAGTCCCAGACGGACAGAAAGAAAACCTCAACCAGAAAGTAAGAAACAGTCAATGACATCATTGCTAAAATGTTTTCAGAATTATAGAATGTAGGCGTCCAGATCCAGGAAGCTTGAAGGGTACCAGCTAAAAGGGATACTAATAAAAAAGACACTAAGACATATACTAATCAGAATGATGAAAATCACAGAGAGATATCCAGTACTGAAAGCAGCAAGGTAAAAGAAGGAAATTACATAAAAGGGGGGATTCCCCTAAGATTTAAAACAAACTAATAGAATGAGACTCTCCAGGCCTGAGGTCAACAATGGACTATAGTGAAAAATGCTAAAGAAATGAATTTATCACCAAGAATAATTTACCCAGCGAGACAACTTCACATATAAACTGTTGAAGAATTTCATAGACTCAAAACCAAAATTGAAAGTAAAACTCAATGGGCAACAGTAAGGCAAGACAACCCCACAAACACGCCCAACTTCTACAGAAAGATGGCACAAACCCCATGACAATAATCTTTGTCAATATTAGTAGTTTAAATCACCAATTAAGATACAAAAAGTGGCAAAATGAATTAAAAGTTTTAAATCTGACATTCTGCTGACTACAAGAAACATGTTTGAACAGTCAAAGCAAATACTTAAATGAAAAGTCGGAAATTTTTTTTCAATCAAACAGACCTGGATATCATACTCTAGTATCCTATGACAGAGATTTCAGACTGAAAAAGTTTATAAGATATAGCGAAGGCCATTTACTAATAATTTACTAATAATTTAGTCATAAATTAATGGCTAAATAATAAGTGTACTAATAATTTAGTCATTTACTAATAACTAAGTATATGTACTTAAGGATGAAATTATACTCCTTACTCCTAATGAGGGAGTGACAAAAATACGTAAAAAACTCCTAACAGACTCAAGGAAGACAAAGATAGCAGCACAATAAAATGGGGGGACTTCAACATGGCTTGATAGATCACTGAGACTAAAACTCATCAAGGAAATACTGGCTTTGAAGGAATAAATGTAAAGAGAATGGGATAGTAGATAATTAGGACTTTTCATCCCAAAAAGCTGTATACATATATTTCCAGTGCACACTCATTCTCCAAGATAGACCGCAAACTGAGCTACAATACATACCTCTATAAAATTAAGAGAATAGATTGAATCAACTATCTTTTCAGAGTATGATACACTGAAATTAGAAATTAATAGCACACAAAAACCAGAAAATTAAATCAAACACCTGGAAATGAAATAGTTCACTTCTGAATAATCAGTGGATTTCAGAAGAAATCAAAGAAAAAAACCCAAAGATTACTGGAAACAAATGAGAATGAGGAGAGGAGATACCAAAATTGTAGAACACAGCAAAATATGTATGCTGAATTTCACCAAAATGAAAACTACCATAGAACAAAAGACACTATCAAAAAGCAAGAAAGCAAAAATAAGGGTGGATGAAAAAATAATGGCATATATTCTGAAAATAAATTTACATAAGACTATATATGTACTAATAAGAAAAAAATAAATAGCCAAAATAGCAAGATGTGAAATGTTTTCAATAAGAAAAGGAACAATAGGAAATCAATACTCATAAATATTCCTAATGTGATTATTTGCTACAGAAGTGCAAATAAAATTACAAGTTCCCATTAATGGTTAAGATAATGATTCATTTGAAAATAGTGATTTTGAAGAAATTTTGCAAAATCAAATATTGAGAGAAAATACAATTTCACTCATTGTTGGAAAGAATATAAAATGATGTAATCAATGGAAAATTGATGGTTTCTTAGTGTTAAACATTCAACTACTACATGAGTCGAAAATCATGCAATCAGTTATGAAAAAATGAAATTAAATTAAAAAATATTTCCACACAACAATTTACTAGAATTAAATACAAGATACTTATTCATAATAAACAAAATTGGAAATTAATATCCCATGTACCTCTTGCATACTCTTAGAACTCCATAAAATGATCCCTATAAATAACAAAAAAGATAAGCAAATTATAATATGTTATATGACTTAACACATTAAACACTAAAAATAAAGGACTTATTACTGAACTAATAAACATAAGAAAGCTGAAAAGTTCCAAAAGACCAAGAACAACCAATACTGGTGTGGATGCAGGGAGAAAGGGTATCTCATTTTTTTTGTTGATGCAAATGTCTACTGGCGACTCTTTTTTGAAAAATAATATGAACATTTCTCCAAAAACTAGGAATTTGATCCCATTCATTTGACACAAGCAATACCACTCCTTGGAATATACCCCAAGAGCCCAAAACACACAGCAGAAACACCATCTGCTCTTCTATGTTCATAGCAGCACTATTCACAAAACCCAGTATATGGAAACAACCTGAGTGCTCAAGTACAGAAGACTGGGTAAATAAACTATGGTACAACTAAACAACAGAATATTTTGCAGCCGTTAGGAAAAAGAAAGTTATGAAATTTTCCCTATAAATAAATGGTCATGGAGAGGATCATGCTGAGTAAAATTAGCCAGAGGGAAAAGGACACTCTAGAATGACTGCATTCATTTGTGGGATATAAAAATAAAAAATAGTGCGATACTAATAACCAAGGCCAGGTAAAACATAGATTAGGAGGAATTGTCATTGGTTGGAATCCACCACAAGTATGTGGGATTCAGAGGTTGGGTAAAACAGAGAATGGACCAGTATGCTAATAATGTAAATTGTATTGCCAGACTGGAACTAAGCATTGAACATAGGCAGAGGGATATGCATGATAACCCCCTAAATGTATGTACTGCAAGCCACAATATGTAAGAGAAGGAATGGAATATATATATATATATATATATATATATATATATATATATATATATATAGGGAGAGAGAGAGAGAGAGAGAGAGAGAGAGAGTATCTGCCATAGAGGCAGGTTGGGGAAGGGGGTGGAATCAGGGGACATTGGTGGTGGGAAATGTGCACTGGCAGACAGATGGGTGCTTGAACACTGTATTACTGAAACTCTAACATGAATAGCTTTGTAATTTTACATCTCACAGTTTTATAATAAAATTTTCAAAATATTAAAAAATGCTGAAAGAATAATAGAACTTTTGCTAAATTATTTCTTTATCATTATCTTTGGTTCTGATGATTTTCTGGGCTTTCTCCTGGTTCTGTACTCAGGGATCACTCTGGCAGTGCTCTGGGGACTATATCAAGTTCTAGGAATAGAACACAGGTCCACCATATGCAAGGCAAGTGATCTACCCATTGTACTATTGCTTCTGCCCCTAAATAATCTCATTTTTATTAAACTCATGAATGGCCATAAATAAACTATAAACCAGTTTAATAGAACATTTTACCAGTTCATCAATTTACTATTGATCCATTCTAAGACAAATTTAAATAAATTTGTACTCTAGTAGTAATTGACAAAAAATGCAAAAATGACACATGAACAAGTCTAAAATGATGGCAAAACATTTAAACTAATGTATTTCCTGCCAAGATATCCACTTGGTCAAAATTCCCTGAACCCTACACTTAATATTCATGCATTTTACTATGTAATTATAACTTGGTTTTAAAAATTAATTTAAAACTTAGGATGGCAAAAAGAAGTTTTTTGCACCTGGAAGTACTTTTTCTCCAAAAGTGGTAAAATTGGCAGCTGTAGGTCTTAGTAGGGATTTTGGAAAGCCTCAAAAACCTATAACTGAGTGGCTCTTAAATTGATTTCACATTGGAATCAGCAGGGGAGCTTTAAAGAGGAACGGTGTCTGGGTCTCACCCCCAGAGATTCTGGTTTAATTGGTTTTTGGGGGTGGCCTAGGCATCAGGGTTTTTAAAGTTCCCCAGATATTTCTAATATGCAGTCAAGACTGGGAATCACTACAAATTCACAGGAAGAATTCCACACTGCCTCTTTGCTTCAGGTTATTTCCAAACAAATGATATTCAAGTGTTTTCAATACAAACTATTGCTTATATACACAATGTTTTCATTTCTGTTTATTATATCACCATTCTATTAAGAATTATTTACAAAAATACAAATGACAATAAGGAGATAGAACATCAGTTAATAATATTAACAAGTTGGAATCTCCTAGGCTAGTTTTTATCCCTTGAGATCCATTTCCACACATGGCATCCTACATTTTTCTGCCTATCACACGTTTGATTTGTCTCTTCCATTACCATGAACTGCAATGAAACTTTGAAGTGAACAAGGACCATGTGAATCTTTTTCTGCTTTATCCTCAGCACCTGAAACATTATGAAGTCTCTCTCTCTCATATATATATGAGAACTGCTACCCGCTCTCCCTGTGCTCAGCCACTCAAGAGGCACCCGGGAGAAAAGGCGGGTTCCAGCCCTGGCCTGCCACCCCAGCAGAGCCTCATAACAAGCCAGATTGCCCCCCCCCCCTCAATAAAGGCCTCCATTTTCCACACCCAGACTTCCCCTCTCCTCAGAACTCCACCCAGCTGAAGAGCCTATTACAGCCCGGCTCATCAGACCCCCCTGCAGCAGTCTTTCTCAAGTCCAGCCCAGGCATGCAGGAGGAAGAATGAAATGGCCTAAAGTCACGGAGTCTTTGAGTTCAGAGTGAGCTACTGCAGAGAGATAGTAGGCATGAAAAACTGTTGCATTATCTTCGATGTAGTCCAGGCTCTGGTATATTTTATAAGAGATGAACTGTTTTCAGTTATGTGATAAACAAAGAACTGCCTCAAGGATAGGCTGGCGCTACGGCAGAACCAACCCTGCTGCCCCTGAAACATGGCGCCGCCCGGCACGTGAAAGTGAGAGGACACAATACACCCCGGCACAGCAGAAACCAGCTTTCCCCCGTTGAACCCCCTGCATTCCATGGACCATGAGAGCAACTTCCAACCCTAGTCCACCATCCCAATGGAGCCTCGGAAGAGCCCAGAGAAACCCCCACACCTTGCTGGTAGCGAGCTTCACAATCCACACTCCGCAGCTCATAAGATCTCCACCCAGCAGATTATTCCAGTCTCCAGCCTGGCTTGTCAGGAAGCCCAGTCTACAAGGACCCACCCTGCAGAGAACCGCCCTTCAGAGGAGAGTATTTCAAGCCCAGGAGACGCTTGAGCCTAAGACACAGATACACCTGGCAGAGCAGAAACCAGCTTTCCCCATTGCGTGCGGCTGCTGTGCAGCCGCCCAATTTACTCCCATATTACCATAAATATTCTACCCACCCTCTGAGAGAGGTCCCACAAAGTAATAAGAATGTAGCGCCCGATGGTAGAGCCTGGCAAGCTGTCTGATGCGTGTTCGATATGCCAAAACCAGTAACTAATGTTTATTTTCCTGATCCCAAAAGAGCCCTTAATATGACAGTAGTAAGAAAAGGCGAACAAGCAGTGCCTGATAAAATTTCACGGCCATCCTAGGCTGCCAAAACGAAGAAGGACTAAAATGACTGTCTGTACTTTCAATGCACGTACGCTGGCATCAGAAGCATATATTGAGGATCTGATGGTGCAAGCGCAAAAGATCAAGTTCGACATCATTGGTCTGACTAAGACGAGGAGGTGTCAGTTGCATCATGATGTATTTAACACCGGAGAAGAATTGTTCCTTGGAACATGCAACACAGAGGCATCGGTGGCATTGGTATCCTTGTCAACACGAACATGGCGGTCAAGATTGATTCATTTGAATGCCTAACAAACCAGATAGGACAATTACACTTGAAGAGATGTGGCCCACTGCCAGCAATTTCTATCATCATTGTCTACGCACCAAAATCCACATACAATGAAGATGAAATTGAGAAATTCTACATGGAATTGGAGGAGTTCTATAAAAAAGATCACACCTTCTACAAGATCATAGTTGGTGATTTTAATGTCAAGATAGGACCAAAAAGATCGGCTGAAGAACTCCCACATCGGAACCCATGGCCTAGAATGGATCGAACAGGGTGAGAGACTATTTGAGTTCATAGTGTCCACCAAGACCATTCATGGGAAGTCACAGTTCCAGAAGGCTGAAGCAAAACGTTGGACATGGGAATCTCCTGGCAGACAGTTCCACAATGAAATTGACCACATCATCTTCAATCTAGAGTTTTTGTGTGACTGATGTTGCTGTCGCCCCCAAATTCCAAACAGGATTGGACCACCGTCTCCTTCATGCAAAATTCTACTTCACACAATGGGGAGAAAGGCTGCAAAGTTTAAGAAGAAAACTCCCAGAACGACCATGAACTGGGAACTCTTTGGCACCATTGCAGCAACATGGGAAGATACCATCATTGACGACATCAATGAAGAATACAACCCGACTGGTTCAGCACCTCCATGATTGTGCGAAGAATGCCAAGAGAGAGAAAGACACAAAAGGATGCTTGTCTTCAGAAACTCTTGAGCTCATTCGCCAACGTGGCAAGGCTCGAGCCTCAGGAGACCAAATGCTAACGTCCAAGCTTGCTAAAACAGTGCAGAGAAGCGATAAAATAAGACCTCAAAGACAGAAGAGCAAAAAATATTTTAAGATGCAGCAGAAGCCGGGAAAAGCATTCGCACTGCCCGCCTGTCCTTCACCAACTATAAGACCAAGATGACTGCCCTCCGACGCCCTGATGGATCTAATCACATCTTCCAGAAAGGCAATGGAGAAGATTATCCAAGACTTCTACTCAAATCTCTTTGATAGCCACATCCACCTGCCCAGATACCAAATTCCACAGGATGGATATGTCATTCCCAACGTTCTCCCTTCTGAAATCCGACATGCCATCTTGTTGGTAAAGAATGGAACAGCACCAGGCCCAGACAAAGTCAGACCCAAACACCTGAAGAATCTGCCGTCGGTACTCATCAATACACTAGCTCGGCTCTTCACATGCTACCTGTCCGAATGCAAGGTGCCCTCCCAATGGAAAACCAGTAGGACAGTTCTACTGTTCAAGAAGGGAGACATTCATGACATCGGCAACTATCGCCCCGATCTGCCTGTTGTCCATCATCTACAAGCTGTTTACACGAGTCATCCTGAACAGGATTAGCAGAACACTAGATGAAGGACAACCATGCGAGCAAGCTGGCATCCAAAAAATATTCAACACAATCGACCATATCCACACAGTAACCAAGCTCATTGAGGTTTGTAGGGAGTACAAGATGCCGCTCTGTCTCACGTTCATTGATTTACAGAAAGCCTTTGATTCTGTGGAGACTGAAGCAGTCATCAAAGCCCTAGCCAAACAGGATGTTCAAACCCAATGCATCAAGATCCTTCGTGAGCTGTATTACAGATTCACCACCAGGATCTCACCATCCTACAAAGAAGTGATCATTATTGTGAAAAGAGGGGTTCGACAGGGTGATACCATTTTACCAAAAACTCTTCAGCGCCACCCTCGAGAACGTCATGCGAGCAATTAGAATGGGAAGGAATGGGAGTGAAGATAGATGGTCGGCAACTACACCACCTCCGCTTCGCTGATGACATCGTTCTAATAACACCAAACATTAGCCAAGCGGCACAAATGCTGATTAACTTTGACCGAGAATGTGGAAAGATAGGTCTACAGCTGAATCTAAAGAAAACCATGTGTATGAGAAATGAACTAGTTCCAGACGCTCCATCCACTCTCAATGTAACAAACATGTCTGAATGCAGCAATTATGTGTACCTAGGTTGAGAAATCAACATGATGAACGACCTAAAACCTGAGCTGCGCTGGAGGAAGAGAGTGGCATGGAATGCCTTCAAAGGCATCCAAGAAATAGCTAAAAGGACCAAGAACCTCCGGCTCCGGGCACATCTCTCTTTGACTCCACTGTTCTCCCTGAATTAACATACACCTCAGAGACCTGGGCCCTATGAAGAAAGCAGGATGAGAATGCTATTCGGGTCTCCCAGAGAGGAATTCAAAGAGCTATGCTTGGAATATCATGCCTCACTTAAGTTAGTTAAGGAATCCGGAATTCTGACCTCCGTCGCTATTCCAGAATCAGGGACGCTGTCTCGTTTGCCAAGGCATCGAAGATCAGATGGGCTGGACATGTAATGCGATTTGAAGACAACCGCTTGACTAGAGCCATTACCGACTGGATCCCACGGGATGTCAAAAGATCACGTGGCCGCCCACCTACAAGATGGTCAGACTTTCTTGTAAAGACCCTGAAGGAACGGTTTGAGGCTCTTCATATTCCTGAATCAACCAGATGCCATTGGGCTACATTGGCATGTGATAGGGGTCCAATGGAAATATTACTGGCACCCACTCAAGCAAATCGATGAATAATGGGATTCAAGTGATCAAGTGATCAAGTGATCAAAATCACAATAAAATATCTGGCTTTACCCAATCCTGTTTCCACATTCCTATAATCCAAAATGTTAATCAACCAATCAAAATTGTATTTTTCATTTAAGCTTTATGTTGTAATGATATATTATTATAACTGCTGTCTTCAAATAAATGCAAAAATCTTACCCATGTTTTGTTTTGAATGTGTCTTGACATTTTATGGAGTTAACATATAACTTTTTAGAAATAACAATGTGTACCTAGGGCTCATTTTTCTCTCAAAATAAGATATAGGCTATGGAAATATGTGACTTTTTGTGTATGCTTAATTTTGCTTTTAGAACAATCATAACATAATGAGTAATTTCAGAAGCATTAAACATGTTCGATTGGATATATTACAAAGAAAAATACCCCAAATTTTCTAATATATGTATTAGAAAATACCATTAGTACATACTATGGTCTGGGTTTATCCCAAGAAAAAGAAAGGTAAAAAATAGTTTATAAGTCAAGAAGGACCCACAAGAATGAAGAAGGCATTACATGTCTACTTATATAGCTGTATCAAAGACATAATGGTTTGAATAATAGAGCAGAACCAAATTTTTCTAAAACTCAAAGTAATATTTTTGCCTTAAATCCATCATCACATGAAACAAAATGAAATTTTAAGCAATATAACACCGTGGTAAATGACATTATTGTTGTTGAGAAACAGATTGAATCAGTTAGGAGACTGTTGGCTGACCTGAAACATTTTCTATATGCACTGTAACAGCATACCAACTTTAACATGTCACTTACCAACTTTAACATGACTAGACCATTTTAACAAAAAAGTTTGACTTCCCTGCCAGATTTCAACCTAGAATGTTAAACCAATATAATAGTAATTTATTGTTACTGAAAAAAATCACCCTAAAATGTAGCACTAAAAAAAAAGAACTGTTTATTAGATCAGTTCTGTATATCAGTAATATAATAGTGACATACCTATGTTTTTGAAGTTTGGCCTTTAATTCCCTTAAGATTGTTGCAACCATGTCTAGAGGGGCTGAAGTCATCTGAAGGTTTGACCAAGGCAGAGGATCTATTTCCAAAATGACTCATTCACATGCCCAGGCAGTTAGTTGTAATTATTGTCAGGAATCCACATTTCTTCATAACATAAACATATCCATAGGGGGCCCCCAAGTCTCTTCATGATATGATAACATTCACCTAACTCCTGTCTAAAGCAAGTGATCCAAAAGGAACAAAGTAGGATCTATAGTTTCTTTTATGAACAATCTCAAAAATAAGTCCTCATTTCTTCTATACTCCTTTTCTTAATTTATATGAAAAAGGGAAAGATATGAAGATATTGATTCATTCAGAATCACTGGGGGGCAACTTAAAGGATGACTCCCCATACCAGGGAGAGCATACTAGTTAGTGAGGATGGGAATAAATCTACAATCATTCCAACTAATTTATAAATGAAAGTACATCATACAGTTCCAGGCACTATTTATCTGACTATGTTTTTCAGAGTTTTACTTACAACAGTACGTATACAAATTCTGTAAAATAAACATAATAACCCAAAAAAGAACACCAAGCCACTGAATCGTCCCAGGACTGAGAACTCTGGGCCTTCTCAAGACTGAGGGAGGATAGATTCCCCCTTCCTGCTAAAGGCCAAGCGTTCAGGCCATCCACCCACACAACTCTGCAGGCAAATGAATAAATATAAATAAATAAATAAATAAATAAATAAATGCCCAACTCCATATCTGAATCTTGTCAATCCCACAAGCCACCATATTATCTCAGATCCAAAGCTCCACAGCACCGACAGAAGCAGGAGCACAGAAAACTTGATGGGAAAGTTGTGTAGAAGCCCAGGCTCAATGAGTGAAAATACACAGGGCTCATCTAATGTCAATCTTCTTGGTAAATCCTCAAACAGTAACTTTAGTTATTTAGTTGACTGAATTAAAAAATTCCAGAAAGGTCATCAGCTGATCTATTGATGAATCAAATGAAAAATAATGATGTAAAAATTCTCTCACTTGGCTGGGGTATGTATTTTTTTCTTCCTTCTCATAGCTGAACTACAGTTTCTTTTATTTATTTATTTTTTTAATTTTTTATTTTTACAATTACAAAGATATACAATTAAAAGTTCATATTTGGGTTTTGGTCATACAGGTAGCAGCACCCATCCCACCACCAGTGCCCATCTCCCACCACCAACGTCCCGTATTTTTAAATATTATATTATACCACCATTAGTTATACAACTAAAAGATTTTCACATTTGAATTTGGTTCTACAGTGTTCCAACACTCATCCCTCCACCCCTGCCCATCTCCCATCACCAGTATCCCCACCTCCCTCCCCTTTCCCCAGCCTGCCTCCATGGCAGGATCTTTAACCCCTTCTCTCTTTCTCTCCCTCTCTTTCCTGCTTCCTTTTCTTACACATTGTAGATTGTAGTATATTCTAGAACATGATTGGTGCCAATAGTTTGATGTACTGGGCCCTGACCATAAAAATGACAGCTATTATGGTGAGCAAGTCTCATCCGGCTGCTTTCGAGGCCTTACAGAGGTGATGGGCCCACTCCCAAAACCCATCTTGCCTCCTGTGAGCCTCATGGTCAGCTGAGCTAGGGGATAGACGGATAGCAGCTCTCCCCCATGCATCTGAGTCTCTGCATCATGGATGAGAGTCCTGAGGTGTCGGGAGCTCCACCGGGTCCCCGACAGTGCCGGGAAGCGAGTACCCTTCTACCTCCGAAGCCGGCGAGGAATGGATGAAAAACTCAGGAATCCGATGCAGTTTTAAAAAGGCTTTACTTATCACAGGTTCAGGCATACAAATCAGCAAAAGGACAAGCCCGGTGCTTAGGATTCCAGGCTAGAACCCCAGCCACGTGTAGGCCAAGATGGCGACCACCACGTGTAAAGGTTTTGTAAAAAGGAGAAAAAAGCTTCCAAGGGGAATGAGCGCTCACAAGGAGTGATCCCACAAAGAAGAAGGCCCGGAGAGCGGGAACCGGCTAGTTTATATCCCTGTAACTCAGACCTTCCTCCCACTGTTATGGAAAGCAGGGGAGGGTCCAATGCCCTTAGGTAATCCCTCCCTGCACCTCACCTAGGGCCTTTACTATGCTAATGTTTTGAGCCGAAATCTGCCTGGGAATGCCTTTGTAATGAAGAGAAGGGGTTTCTGAGATGGCATGTCTCTGTACCAAGGACTAATACTAATGCCAGTTAAATATTTCTCCAAGCCTTCACAAGTCTCTTCTACTTCATTGTAGTTTTATATTTTAGTTGCCTTTGAGTATATCAGGGAGCCATGCTTGTTTGCTTGGAAGCAAACAGCATTTTGCTCTGGTCTAATTACTTAGGGGTCCAGCGTGGCCAGGCTAATATGCTGGTAAGATCTAGCTAGTCCCACGATGATTGTGGTAGCATGGGAAAATATTTATACCAGCTAGTACAGCATACATGGTCGGATAAACTGCCACATTTAGACTACCCCCCCTTATCTACGGAGTGATTTGCGGGAGGCACTCCAGAGCAGATGCAGCGGCCCTTAGGAGTCCTGCAACAACTCCCCCTGAATAGTTTACTAATAAAAATTGAAAAGGTAAGAAATATTTAGTAATGTACAGAAAATTAAGATAAGAAAAAAATAATTCCAATTACAAAATGATAATACATGTTACTTTAGGATCCTAACTTGTTTTTGGACCCAAAGCAAAGTTCATGACAAAGTGTTTCTAGCTGTCTGATTATAACGGACTATAGTTTGCCCTGTCCATAATTTGTGAGAGTCAATTTGCTATATTTTATGTAAAGTCGGGTGTCGGGAATAAAGTCTGTGGGGCTACTTCTGGGACAGCAATAGCGGTGATCATATGAGTATGAGTCTCTGGAGAGCAGCGATCAGGAACTCGTTGAATTGTCAGGAACACTGGATCGGGTCTCTGGAACACGGGAACAAATATCTCAAACTCTGGAACAGGAGTCTTGAGTGCTGGAACAGGTGTCCGGAACATCGGTGTGATATCTCCGAACTCTGGAACAGGAGTCCTGAGCGCTGGAGCAGGTGTCTGGAACATCGGTTGGGGGTCTTGCAGGGCTTCTTCAGCAAGGGAACACTGGCACCGGTAACTGTACCTGTAGCTTAATTTTCTTTTTTACTTTTTTTTTTTCTTTTTTGCTTTTTTGGGTCACACCCGGCGATGCTCGGGGTTACTCCTGACTCTGCACTCAGGAATTACTCCTGGCGGTGCTCGGGGGGACCATATGGGATGCCAGGGATCGAACCTGGGCCGGCACAGGCCGGCCACGGCAAGGCAAACGCCCTACCCGCTGGGCTATCGCTCCGGCCCCTGTAGCTTAATTTTAGGCGAGACAAAAAACACTTTTCGAGGTTAATCACAAGTAGAGATTTTAAGGCTTTGTAGGGATCAAAGTCTGGGATGGAGAGAAAAACATAAAGAAGCTCCAACATGGGTGGAGCAGGGAAATAAGTATGAGAATTGATGATTTTAAAATTGATAAATCTAGTGGATCAGCAGTGGAGCTGATGAATGTAATAGAGGTTTGTAGTGGTCATAAATTGAGAAGGTAGTAGTTGAGACATAACATAGACACAATATTAATCACAAACATAATGGTGGCCACCACATGCACACACATGCACACATACATTTGATCGATCAATATCTTACAGCTGTATATGTGACCCATCTAGGGTGATAAATGGTAACGAGTCAAGCGCTTCATGAATATAAAGCCGGCAAATGATGGTGAGAAAGTGTCTTTTCCTGTGAATAGAGCATTGGGAAAAATTATTTTTGCAAATTATTAAATTTTAGTGAGCACTGTTTTAGGAGTCTCGGAGTATTGAGCAGTGTAGTGCAAGTTTACTGGATTCCAATATCTCATCCTGTGAACAGAATCATTAGAAAAACAATTTTTCATTGATTTAGCAAACATTTTTGTAATGAGCACTGTGATCAGAGTCCAAAGCCTCGAGCAACATAGAAGGAATCTGCAGCAGCTAAGTTCTTTTTCTGCAAATACCTGTGAGCAAAACATTAAAAAAGGAAACTTTAACATTAGTCCTTGAAACATATTGACATTGAGCACTATACTCAGAGTCCACCCATTTTTCCACCTTTTTTTTGTAAGAAAGAAAACATTTAGGCTGTAAGGCAAGATATTAGACATGAACCATGATCACAGACTGCAAAACAAGATCATTATTAAAATGAACCAATCCTGGAAGTTTAAACAGCAACTTGCAATTTAAAATTTAAGACTTTATATTGAAAGAATTAGTTGTTTTCTGATTCTTGGAGAATTCTAGTCTTAACAAGTCGCAGAGGAACCCAGAGTTTCTTGGCAGGGTTATCATCTGTAGAAATGAAAGCATAACCTCTTCCCCGAATGAGGAGGTGACCTGCAATCCATTTATCATCAATTTTCACCCAGATAGGTGAATTGACTGTTTTTTGAGCTTGCATATCTTCTTGAAAGTGACGCTCAGCCGCGGTGTAGGGATCTCCTTGAGGTATATTTAAGAAGTTTAAGGTGAATAATGTTAAAGATAAAGAATCCATTGGAGGCATACTTGTTTTTCGTTGCTTTAATAACTGAGTTTTAAGCCGTTCTGTGGGCACGTTCAACAATTCCTTGTCCTTGTGGATTTTATGGAATTCCTGTAATATGTTTGATCTGCCATTCCTCGCAAAAGGATTTGAAGGTTTTGCTGGTGTAAGCAGGACCATTATCTGTTTTTATGGTATGGGGAATACCCATGACGGAGAAGCACTGGAGTAAAAATGAACAAACAGATTTAGCTCTTTCAGGCGTCATAGGAACAGCCCATATGAACCGGGAATATGTATCGATGACCACATGAAGGAAAGGTTTGTTGGGAAATAAGTTAGTATGTGTTATATCCATCTGCCACGATTGGTTTGTCTGTAAACCTCGAGGATTTGCTCCTGCTACATGAGATGTACAAAGTAAAGGAGCACAGACAGGACAGTTGCAGACAATTTGTCTAGCTTGTCTCCATGGGATGCCATGGTGTACATGAAGGCGGCGGGCATTTGTATGTAGAGTCTGGTGCTCTTCCTCAGCTGATTTAAATACTGGTGCTGCCAAGAGATCTGCTGCTTCATTTCCTCGAACCATTAGCCCGGGAGTCGGCTGTGAGAACGGATGGGGGGGGAGATGTATATAGGGAATGTTCTATTTCGGAGGAGATCTTGTAGTTTATGGAGTAGCTCCTGAATTATAGGATTATGGGCATTTAAAGAAGCAGTGACAATTCCAGGAAATAAACCAACTACATATGCAGAATCACTCACCACATTACATGGGCCAGATACATGGGATAGTAAATGTATCAAGGTGGCGAAGTTCCACTTGTTGGGCAGATTTATAATTTGTATGCACAGTAGTGGTCAATGAAGGACCTGTAATTCCACCCCTTCCTGATGAGGAGCCATCAATATAATACACTGGAGCATCAGGAATGGGAGAGGAGGCGGATAATGGGGGGAAATTACAAAAGGTGTCCTTTTGAGAAATTCCCGGTTTTTCCAGCTGGGTAATGATAAGATATTTCTCCTGAAAAATCTGCTAAAGCTCTTTGAAGGATTTCACTGAGTGGTAAAACAGCTTCAATTTTTTTTTAGGGTAGGGGTAGTACAATTACATGAGGATCATGTCCAAGTAATACTTGGGTTCTTGATCTTCCCTTAATTATAAGGTCTTAGCTATCATCTCAAGGTAAGGTGTAGCAGTACGATTCTGCTTGTTATGTAAGTAAACCCATTCTAACGGTCCAGATAATTGGGCTATAGCAGCAGTTGGAGACTCGGGAGTGTTGAAGACCAATAACCACACCATTCCTCCGGGATTAAATCTGGAGAGGTAAGATTTTTGAAGCCGATCCATGAAAAAAATCTAATTCCTTCTGAGCTTTAGGAGTTAGCTGCCTTGGGCTATTTAAAGCAGGATCACCTTCAAGGGTGTGGAACAGGTTACTGAGCTCACAGTTAGGAATACCAAGGGAGGGCACACCCAGTTGATATCCCCCAGCAGTTTTTGAAAATCATTCAAGGTTTTGAGCCCTTTTTTGACTAATGGAAATTTTTTGAGGACGCACTGTAGTGCGGTCAAGAGCATAGCCCAAATATTCATATGGAGGCTGCATCTGGATTTTTTCCTGGAGCTACTTGTAAGCCAGCTTCTGGTAAAGCAGTCATTACATCATTATATAAATTCTGGAGATCTCTGGAATTATCACAAGCTAGCAGGATATCATCCATGTAGTGGATGATGTATGAACCAGGAAATTTAGCACGAATGGGTCGCAAAACCTCATCAACAAAGTGTTCACACATCGTAGGCGAATTAGTCATCCCTTGGGACAATACTGTCCACTGAAACCTACGTAAAGGACCTTTATGATTAATGGAAGGGACTGAAAATGCAAACCTTTTCTGATCATCTGGGTAGATAGGTATGCTGTAAAAGCAATCTTTTAAATCTATGATAATTAGCGGCCAATCTTTAGGAATAGCTGCTGGAGAGGGGAGCCCAGGTTGCAGGGCTCCCATGGGGACCATAGTAGAATTTACATTCCTTAAGTCAATCAGCAAACGCCATTTGCCTGATTTTTTCTGTATTACAAAAACAGGAGAATTCCATTCTGAAAACGTTTCCTCAATATGTCCTAATTTCAGCTGTTCTTCCACTAGATTTGTTAGCGCCTCTAACTTTTTTGGTATTGAGGGGCCACTGTGGTGTCCATATAGGTTTGTCAGACTTCCACTGAATACGGATAGGTGGTGGGCGCTTCACCACAGCGGCCCCAATTAAAAAAGGGTTACTCCCTGTGTTAGGCTTATTATGGAGAGCTGGAACTGGTGCTCGATGGGGGAGTTGGACGAGGTATGTGGATTACTGCCCCCACTGCTCCAGCATGTCTCGACCCCATAAAGTTAAAGGCATAGGGGCTATATAAGGCTGGACCATGGCTACATTCCCTTCAGGGCCAATACACGGCAGCCACCTCGCACTCTGTCGGAGAAGAGAGGAGGAGATATTGCCTACCCTGCTCAGGCTATGGGACACTTTCTTTAGGGCCCAGTTAGAGGGCCAATACTTGGTGGAGATTATGGATATGTCTGCCCCTGTATCCAACATGCCTTTGAACTTCCTTTTTATAAATTTCGATGGGTATAACCGGCCGCTTGGCCTGAGAAATTCTGGTAGTGTACCCAACTAGATAGTTAGCAGGTGGCTGGTGGGCTTGGTTCTGTGTGTCTGTATAACCAACAATGAAGTTGGCAGAATGGTTGGTACTGTTTAAGCCACCAGTTCTAGGGTGTTCGGACTGACTAGACGGATCCTCAAAAAATAATAATAGTTTAGCAAGTGGTTCCCCTTTTTTAAAAGTCCATTTAGTTGGCACAGATATTGATAGTATTATCTCTCCATGAGATTCAGGATCCAGAAATCTGAAATGCACCATAATTCCCTTAAATTTCAGCCAATCGCTTCCCCTGAATTAAACCCATACTACCTGGAGGAGCAGGTCCTTTTATCCCTGTTTTTAACATGTAGGGGTCTTGACTTGGGTATATTGTGACAGTCTTAGGGCAGAGAATGTCGAGACTGCCACTGCCTGATGGGGGTAGGCCAGAGAGCATTTATTGACTGTAATTCTGTGGATTCTGATTCGGAGGATACTGGGCAGGTGGAATGAAGGAGAGTGCCCCTGGATTCAGCTGGGCCTGGGGCTGGCCCCCACCCAGTTTCCCGCATTAGGGGAGGCATAGATGTTATTTGAGCCTGCGGAGGTTGTGGAACCTGGGAGGGGGTCCATGTAACATTTCCCATAAAGGGATTATTAGAATGTTGCCCTGTATTGATAGTTTTAGAAGATGGGCAATCTCTACGGGTGTGTCTCTTCTTTCCGCAGCTAAAGCAGGTTATCTGTCCAGATGAAGCCTGAGGCTGACTTTGCCTCCAAGACCGACAGTCTCTGGCCCAATGTTTTACCTTTCTGCACCTTGGGCATGGTCCAGGTGGGGTCCTCCGAGGGGTGGAGTTGCGATTATTAGCATAGTTTCTCCGATCATTGTTTATCATTTGAAGTTTATTTTTTCTCCCCCTGAAGCTGTTTGACATTTCATCCCTCTCTCCTGATCCTCCTGCTGTATGGGATAAGCCTCTATATCATTCTGTGTCCTATGGGAGGTTAAACCGACATTTCTACAGGCCTTTAGATACCCCATGAGGTCTTCCTTTTCCTTAATACTATATAGTATTGCTCGACAATTTGATTAGCATTCTCATATGCTAAGTTTCGTTTTAGGACTTCTTGAGTGGTTGGGTCTTGAACCTGTCTTTGGATTGTTTCACATAATCTCCCAACAAAATCAAAGTATGGTTCATCACGACCCTGGTAAATTTTCGTATAGCTACCTAGAAATTCTGGGTCGGAACCTACTTTTTCCCACGCTTTTAATGCTGTCTCCCGAACAAATTTTAAAATAGGTTCAGGTAATGTCGCTTGTTTTGCTTTCTTTTTCCATTCACCTTCACCTTTTAGCATGGCAAAAGTTATAGTATGGCCTGATTCCTTTTCTCTTAAAGTGTCAATATTCTGGTTAACCCCATCTGCATACCACATTTGCCATTGCATGAACTGTGATTTGTTTAGACAAGTATGGGCTACCATTTCAAAGTCTCCCAATACCCACTGACTATTTTCGCTCCAATCAGCTAAATATTTTAAAGTATAAGGACTTGATATTCCAAACCTGTCGCAAGCCTTCCTAAACGGGGTTATTGACTCAATTTTTAAGTCTTCATGAATTGGTTTTACTTTATCTTTTAGATTGGTCATGAGAAAGATTGCTGCGCTTTGCTCTTTGATTATTATTAATTTGACAACCACAGGAACTGCAAGGCTTGTGGGGCCTGCATGGCTAACCTGTTCCTCCCGTTCTTCCTCATCAGAGCTTGTAGTATCTTTC
>JAJIBD010024983.1:15000-20887 GCA_021461705.1 Cryptotis parvus | reverse complement strand
GGAATGGATGAACACTCAGGAATCCGGTGCAGTTTTAAAGGCTTTACTTATCACAGGTTCAGGCATACAAATCAGCAAAAGGAAAACCCGATGCTTAGGATTCCAGGCTAGAACCCCAGCCACGATGTAGGCCAAGATGGCGCACCACCACGTGTAAAAACTTCCAAGGGGAATAAACGCTCACAAGGAGAGATCCCACAGGGAAGAAGAGCTGGAGAGCGGAACCGGCTAGTTTATACCCCCACGCAACTCAGACCTCCCTCCCATTGTTATGGAAAGCAGGGGAGGGTCCAATGCCCTTCGGTAATCCCTCCCCTGCATCTCACCTAGGGCCTTTACTGTGCTAATGTTTTGAGCCGGGGAATGCCTTTGTAATGTAGAGAAGGGGTTTCTGAGATGGCATGTCACTGTACCAAAGATCAACACCAATGCCAGTTAAATATTTCTCCAAGCCTTCACAAGTCACCTCTACTTCATTGTAGTTTTATATTTTAGTGAGTCAGGAGCCATGCTTGTTTGTTTGGAAGCAAACAGCATTTCTCTCTGGTCTAATTACTTAGGTGTCCTACGTGGCCAGGCTAATATGCTGGTAAGATCTAGCTAGTCCCACGATGATTGTGATAGCATGGGAGAATATTTATACCAGCTAGTACAGCATACATGGTCGGATAAACTGCCATTATTTAGACTACCCTCTTATCTACGGAGTGATTTTTGGAGGCAACCAGAGCAGATGCAGCGGCCCTTAGGAGTCCTGCAACAACTCCCCTGATTAGTTTACTAATAAAAAATTGAAAAGGTAAGAAATATTTAGTAATGTACAGAAAATTAAGATAAGAAAAAAACAATTCCAATTACAAAATGATAATACATGTTACTTTAGGATCCTAACTTGTTTTTGGACCCAAAGCAAAGTTCAAGACAAAGTGTTTCTAGCTGTCTGATTATAATGGACTATAGTTTGCACTGTCCATAATTTGTGAGAGTCAATTTGCTATATTTTATGTAAAGTCGGGTGTCTGGAACAAAGTCTGTGGGGCTACTTCTGGAACAGCAATAGCGGTGATCATATGAGTATGAGTCTCTGGAGAGCAGCGATCAGGAACTCGTTGAATTGTCAGGAACACTGGATTGGGTCTCAGGAACACTGGAACAAGTATCTCGAATTCTGGAACAGGAGTCTTGAGTGCTGGAACAGGTGTCCGGAACATCGGTGTGATATCTCGAACTCTGGAACAGGAGTCTTGGAGCGCTGGAACAGGTGTCTGGAACATCGGTGTGGGCGTCTTGCAGGGCTTCTTCAGCAAGGGAACATTGGCACCGGTAACTGTACCTGTAGCTTAATTAGGCGAGACAAAAACACTTTTCGAGGTTAATCACAAGTAGAGATTTTAAGGCTTTGTAGGGGATCCAAGTCTGGGATGGAGAGAAGAACATAAAGAAGCTCCAACATGGGTGGAGCAGGGAAATAAGTATGAGAATTGATGATTTTAAAATTGATAAATCTAGTGGATCAGCAGTGGAGCTGATGAATGTAATAGAGGTTTGTAGTGGTCAGAAATTGAGAAGGTAGTAGTTGAGACATAACATAGACACAACATTAATCACAAACATAATGGTGGCCACCACATGCACACACACGCACACATACATTTGATCGATCAATATCTTACAGCTGTATATGTGACCCATTTAGGGTGATAAATGGTAACGAGTCAAGCGCTTCATGAATATAAAGCCGGCAAATGATGGTGAGAAAGTGTCTTTCCTGTGAATAGAGCATTGGGAAAAATTAGTTTTGCAAATTATTAAATTTTTAGCGAGCACTGTTTTAGGAGTCTCGGAGTATTGAGCACTGTAGCGCAAGTTTACTGGATTCCAATATCTCATCCTGTGAACAGAATCATTAGAAAAACAATTTTTCATTGATTTAGCAAACATTTTTGTAATGAGCACTGTGATCAGAGTCCAAAGCCTCGAGCAACATAGAAAGAATCTGCAGCAGCCAAGTTCTTTTTCTGCAAATACCTGTGGAGCAAAACATTAAAAAAGGAAACTTTAACATTAGTCCTTGGAACATATTGACATTGAGCACTATATTCAGAGTCCACCCATTTTTCCACCTTTTTTTTTTGTAAGAAAAGAAAAATATTTAGGCTGTAAGGCAAGATATTAGACATGAACCATGATCACAGACTGCAAAACAAGATCATTATTAAAATGAACCAATCCAGGAAGTTTAAACAGCAACTTGCAATTTAAAATTTAAGACTTTATATTGAAAGAATTAGTTGTTTTCTGATTCTTGGAGAATTCTAGTCTTAACAAGTCGCAGAGGAACCCAGAGTTTCTTGGCAGGGTTATCGCCTGTAGAAATGAAAGCATAGCCTCTTCCCCCGAATGAGGAGGTGACCTGCAATCCATTTATCATCAATTTTCACCCAGATAGGTGAATTGACTGTTTTTGAGTTTGCATATCTTCTTGAAAGTGACGTTCAGCCGCGGTATAGGGATCTCCTTGAGGTATATTTAAGAAGTTTAAGGTGAATAATGTTAAAGATAAAGAATCCATTGGAGGCATACTTGTTTTTCGTTGCTTTAATAGCTGAGTTTTAAGCGGCTCTGTGGGCACGTTCAACTATTCCTTGTCCTTGTGGATTATATGGAATTCCTGTAATATGTTTGATCTGCCATTCCTCGCAAAAGGATTTGAAGGTTTTGCTGGTGTAAGCAGGACCATTATCTGTTTTTATGGTATGGGGAATACCCATGACGGAGAAGCACTGGAGTAAAAATGAACAAACAGATTTAGCTCTTTCAGACGTCATAGGAACAGCCCATATGAACCGGGAATATGTATCGATGACCACATGAAGGAAAGGTTTGTTGGGAAATAAGTTAGTATGAGTTATATCCATCTGCCACAATTGGTTTGTCTGTAAACCTCGAGGATTTGCTCCTGCTACATGAGATGTACAATGTAAAGGAGCACAGACAGGACAGTTGCGGACAATTTGTCTAGCTTGTCTCCATGGGATGCCATGGTGTACATGAAGGCGGCGGGCATTTGTATGTAGAGTCTGGTGCTCTTCCTCAGCTGATTTAAATACTGGTGCTGCCAAGAGATCTGCTGCTTCGCTTCCTCGAACCATTGGCCCGGGAGTCGGCTGTGAGAACGGATGTGGGAGATGTATATAGGGAATGTTCTATTTCGGAGGAGATCTTGTAGTTTATGGAGTAGCTCCTGAATTATAGGATTATGGGCATTTAAAGAAGCAGTGACAATTCCAGGAAATAAACCAACTACATATGCAGAATCACTCACCACATTACATGGGCCAGATACATGGGATAGTAAATGTATCAGGGTGGCGAGTTCCACTTGTTGGGCAGATTTATAATTTGTATGTACAGTAGTGGTCAACGAAGGACCTGTAATTCCACCCCTTCCTGATGAGGAGCCATCAATATAATACACTGGAGCATCAGGAATGGGAGAGGAGCGGACAATGGTGGAAATTACAAAAGGTGTCCTTTTCAGAAATTCCCAGGTTTTTCCAGCTGGGTAATGATAAGATATTTCTCCTGAAAAATCTGCTAAAGCTCTCTGAAGGATTTCACTGAGTGGTAAAACAGCTTCAATTTCTTTTTAGGGTCAGGTAGTACAATTACATGGGGATCATGTCCAAGTAATACTTGGGTTCTTGATCTTCCCTTAATTATAAGGTTAGCTATCATCTCAAGGTAAGGTGTAGCAGTACGATTCTGCTTGTTATGTAAGTAAACCCATTCTAACGGTCCAGATAATTGGGCTATAGCAGCAGTTGGAGACTCGGGAGTGTTGAAGACCAAGAACCATACCTTTTCTCCGGGATTAAATCTGGAGAGGTAAGATTTTTGAAGCCGATCCATGAAAAAATCTAATTCCTTCTGAGCTTTAGGAGTTAGCTGCCTTGGGCTATTTAAAGCAGGATCACCTTCAAGGGTGTGGAACAGGTTACTGAGCTCACAGTTAGGAATACCAAGGGAGGGGCGCACCCAGTTGATATCCCCCAGCAGTTTTTGGAAAATCATTCAAGGTTTTGAGCCCTTTCTGACTAATGGAAATTTTTGAGGACGCACTGTAGTGCGGTCAAGAGCATAGCCCAAATATTCATATGGAGGCTGCATCTGAATTTTTTCGGAGCTACTTGTAAGCCAGCCTCTGGTAAAACTGTCATTACATCATTATATAAATTCTGGAGATCTCTGGAATTATCACAAGCTAGCAGGATATCATCCATGTAGTGGATGATGTATGCACCAGGAAATTTAGCACGAATGGGTCGCAAAACCTCATCAACAAAGTGTTGACACATCGTAGGTGAATTAGTCATCCCTTTGGGGCAATACTGTCCACTGAAACCTACGTAAAGGACCTTTATGATTAATGGAAGGGACTGAAAATGCAAACCTTTTCCGATCATCTGGGTGGATAGGTATGCTGTAAAAAGCAGTCTTTTAAATCTATGATAATTAGCGGCCAATCCTTAGGAATAGCTGCTGGAGAGGGGAGCCCAGGTTGTAGGGCTCCCATGGGGACCATAGTAGAATTTACATTCCTTAAGTCAATCAGCAAACGCCATTTGCCTGATTTTTTCTGTATTACAAAAACAGGAGAATTCCATTCTGGAAAACGTTTCCTCAATATGTCCTAATTTCAGCTGTTCTTCCACTAGATTTGTTAGCGCCTCTAACTTTTTTGGTATTGAGGGGCCACTGTGGTGTCCATATAGGTTTGTCAGACTTCCACTGAATACGGATAGGTGGTGGGCGCTTAACCACAGCGGCCCCAATTAAAAAAGGGTTACTCCCGTGTTAGGCTTATTATGGAGAGCTGGAATTGGTGCTCGACGGGGAATTGGACGAGGTATGTGGATTACTGCCCCCCCACTGCTCCAGCATGTCTCGACCCCATAAAGTTAAAGGCATAGGGGCTATATAAGGCTGGACCATGGCTAGCATTCCCTTCAGGGCCAATACACGGCAGCCACCTCGCACTCTGTCGGAGAAGAGAGGAGGAGATATTGCCTACCCCGCTCAGGCTATGGGACACTTTCTTTAGGGCCCAGTTAGAGGGCCAATACTTGGTGGAGATTATGGATATGTCTGCCCCTGTATCCAACATGCCTTTGAATTTCCTTTTTATAAATTTCGATGGGTATAACCGGCCGCTTGGCCTGAGAAATTCTGGTAGTGTACCCAACTAGATAGTTAGCAGGTGGCTGGTGGGCTTGGTTCTGTGTGGCTGCATAACCAACAATGAAGTTGGCAGAATGGTTGGTACTGTTTAAGCCACCAGCTGTAGGGTGTTCGGACTGACTACACGGATCCTCAAAAAATAATAATAGTTTAGCAAGTGGTTCCCCTTTTTAAAAGTCCATTTAGTTGGCACAGATATTGACAGTATTATCTCTCCATGAGATTCAGGATCCAGAAGTCCGAAATGCACCATAATTCCCTTAAATTTCAGCCAATCGCTCCCTGAATTAAACCCATACTACCTGGGGAGCAGGTCCTTTTTATCCCTGTTTTTAGCATGTAGGGGTCTTGACTTGGGTATATTGTGACAGTCTTAGGGCAGAGAATGTCGAGACTGCCATTGCCTGATGGGGTAGGCCAGAGAGCATTTATTGACTGTAATTCTGTGGATTCTGATTCGGAGGATACTGGGCAGGTGGAATGAAGGAGAGTGCCCCTGGATTCAGCTGGGCCTGGGGCTGGCCCCCACCCAGTTTCCCGCATTAGGGGAGGCATAGATGTTATTTGAGCCTGTGGAGCTTGTGGAACCTGGGAGGGGGTCCATGTAACATTTCCTATAAAGGGATTATTAGAATGTTGCCCTGTA
>JAJIBD010024983.1:0-10000 GCA_021461705.1 Cryptotis parvus | reverse complement strand
ATTCAGAGGTTCTGGTGCCAGTTGAATCTAAACTCAGTAGACAGTTTGAGAAAGTTTCAGCTCAGATCAAACGGAGCTGACCATATCACCTCAGTGGGTGCATGTGGTGCTGGGGATTAAACTTGGGGCCCCGTGCATTCAAGGTGTAATATTCCCCTGCTGCCCCAAGTCATATTTCTCAACTCTGTCATTTTCATATAATTCATTAGAAGTCATTGTCTCATACTCCAAATAGTAGCTTAGTTTAATTCATTAGGAGTGGCCCTGTGGATGGCAATGAGTTATGTGTACAGTTAAAAACCTCTTTCAAATACAAATCTCCACACTACACACACACACACACACACACACACACACACACGACTACTTAAATACCAGTATTCATCCACATTGTCCTTTGGGTCCCGCCTTTCCTTACCCCAGTAATGGGAGTTCTGTGGTCTGAGCAGGTGAATGCATTGTCCCTTGCTTTACTGTTCTCTGTCCCATGTATACATAAAATCACCACTGTTGTCCTTGTTTTTGACATGGGAGTGTGCTTAAGGCCTAGTCCTGTCTCTGAGCTCAGGTAGCCTCAGAGATGCGGGGGTCAAACCCAGGTGAGCCTCATACAGGGCAAGTGCCCTACTTGCTGTAACTGAAGCCAGCCCCAAGGGCATTATCTTTTTTCTCTCTCTATCTTCTCCACTTTGGATGACCCTTGAGCAATGGCTTTTACACTAGCTGTCTTCCACACACCTCTCTTAGATGCAACATCTCCAGCATCAAGTATGGGTCATCTAGCAGCTGTCTTTGATATCCATTAGCTTCCACATTTGAGAGCTAAGTTTTAAAATTTTCAGTTTACTGCTCATAAACGTTACTGGCATTAGTGGAACATTATTGGAAACGCTTACTGGCACCCACTCGAGTAAATCGAGGATTAACAGAATGTCAAGTGATCAAGTGACTGCTCATAAACATGACTACTGTGCGCTTGACGATATTCACCAAGAGGGACCATGGAGTCCCCTGCCCACCCCTCAGAAAAAATCACAACTTAATTTAACAGTAATTTTAAGCACTCATTGAGTATTAATATATGGCTGCTTGCACTCTCCAGAGCAAGTTTCTCAACACTTGCTCTTAAAATTGTAAGTTATGCTTTCCCTAACTCCTAATTAATATTCAATAGAATTATTTTAATTCACCACGGCTTTGTGGCCTCATGGTTCATCAGTAAATGCTCGAGATTCGGAGTTGGCTATAAGAGTATCCCACCCAGCACGGCAGAGCCTGGCAAGCTCTGCCAGGCTTGTATCGTATTTGATATGCCATATGCCAGTAACAATTATAGACCTCATTCCCATGACTTGATGGATAGGTTTGAAGCTCTTTATGTTCCTGGAGCGAGCAGATGCTCACTACCTAGCTTGTGTCAGGATGTATGGAGATGTTACTGGTGCCCGCTCGAGCAAATCAATGATCAATGGGAAGACAAGCGATACAAGTGATAATTCACCTAAGTTCCAAAATGGTAAAACTCATAGATAAGAAAACTAAATGTTACTCTTCATTATTTGAAGTTCTATTTTCATGTTTTATCTTTATTATAACTTCCATCAGTATACATGTTTCTATTACATTCTCTCAGATGTATAAAAGCATACGTGAAGGTTTAGGAAACAAAACCAAGGGATTGATTAAATTTCACTTTTTCAATATGACCCATGAAGAAAATACACATAAAAGGGTGAATAAATAATCTTGACTTTGTATTCCGGATACTCGTGGAAAGAATTTTGCTCGACTCATTACGAAATTGCTTTTCAAGTAAGACACTGTCACTAAAATATGAAGAGAAGGCTATGATAGAGCAAGGGGCATGCAGTATACTGGGACTCGTTCCTAGTGCCCGGCGGACGTCTCGGCTGTGAAGCCAGAACACAGATTGTGCAGCCCCGTGTGTTCACTTCATATCCGTATCTCTCTGTGCACACTTCATATGTGTAGCTCTCTGTGCTTACTTCATATGCGTATCTCTATGAGCTCACTTCATATGTTTAGCGCTATGTGTACTTCATATGTTTAGCTTTGTGTGCACACTTCATATGTGTGTGTCTATGTGCTCACTTCATATGTGTATCTCTATGTGCTCACTTCATATGTGTATCTGTGTGCTTACTTCATATGAGTATCTCTATGGTGCTCACTTCTATGTGTATGTCCACGTGCTCACTTTACATGTGTAGCTCTATGTGCACTTCATATGTGTGTGCCTATGCGCGACTTCATATGTGTATGTCTACGTGCTCACTTCATATGTGTCTATGTGCACACTTCATATGTATGTGCCTATGTGCTCACTTCATATGTGTATCTCTATGTGCTCACTTCATATGTGTATCTCTATGTGCTCATTTCATATGTGTATCTCTATGTGTGCACTTCATATATGTAGCTCTATGCGCTCACTTCATATGTGTATCTCTATGTGTGTACTTCATATGTATGTGTCTATGTGTGCACTTCATATGTGTATGCCTATGTGCTCACTTCATATGTGTATCTATGTGCTCACTTTATATGTGTAGCTCAATGTGTTCACTTCTTATCATTCTCCTGCCTAGCTGTCAAAATTTTCTCATCATATTAATGTATCTTCTGCAAACTGAAGCAGAACATCTTAGAAATTGTAAAAAGTACAACTTTTTTATCCCTTCAATTTGGACTAATATAGATGAAATTTAGCTTTCCACTGGATTTGATTGAATATGATAGAATTTCATAAGAGAAGTAAGGGAAGGATGATTAAGACTCTGGTTATCAGCCATATGTAGATCAAATTGAGACCAAGTTGCCAAAAAATGCTATGCCCTGTGGTTATCCAAATTATACCCCAAACAAGACTTTTGTCTGCTGAAAAGATATGAGAAACAATTGTAAGAATACCCTATGCATTTGTGAGTGGGAATTCTGGGGAAAAAGAATCTGAGTAGATCACCCCACTAAAAAGAATGCAGAGAAAGAGGCTCTAGAGTTTGTCTAGAACTTCTCAGATTTTTTCCAACCACTTAACCAGTTCAAAGAGTGAAGGAAAAGTCAAGGTTGAAAAATAACCATTACAAAAAAAAGTATGGTGATAATCCCTTAAGTTTCCAAAGGGTAAGGTACAGTTTGAATCCCTGAACCATAATAAATCCCAGTAGTCAGGTCATTGGGAAGAGTCTTAAGAAGGATATTGATTATCAGTTAATCTAATAGTCAGGGAAACCAAAAACCCAATAACAACAAAAAATCAATAGATACAGAACTATAAATATTTCAGGTGGTAGAAATAATAGATGGGTTTTTTTCACTTGTCACTTGTCTTCCCATTGTTCATCGATTTACTTGTCACTTGTCTTCCCATTGTTCATCGATTTACTTGTCACTTGTCTTCCCATTGTTCATCGATTTACTTGTCCCTTGTCTTCCCATTGTTCATCGATTTACTTGTCACTTGTCTTCCCATTGTTCATCGATTTACTTGTCCCTTGTCTTCCCATTGTTCATCGATTTACTTGTCACTTGTCTTCCCATTGTTCATCGATTTACTTGTCCCTTGTCTTCCCATTGTTCATCGATTTACTCGAGCATGCACCAGTAATGTCTCCATTTATGGATAATGAGGTCCATTATTGTTACTGTTTTTGACATATGAATACACCATGGGTAGCTTGACAGACTCTGCTGTGGCTCTGGGTTCATCCTAGGGGACCTAGTCTTTTTCTATGTCAGACCATCAACCACCTAGGGCCCATAGGGCAGAGCCTGGGTATAGACAAGCCTGTCTCCTGTCTGCCACCTGCTGATGCAGCCAGGCACAGCAGCCACACCTGCAACAACTCGAGGGACAATGGGTATAAAAATTTCTATCTCCGTTACAATGCTTGTGCTCCAAACAACAATACAACAACACAACAATATGAGAAAAACAAAATGCAGTTACTAGAGATGACTTTTGTGGTCAAGATGAAAAAATTCAAAACGTGTGATTGAGCACACTGAATGCAAGCAACGAAAAGGTTGGTGAACTTGAAGAGACAGAACTACAAATATAGAGATTAACTGGACTTGAAAACCACCTGAAAACAAATAGAATTAACCAAGTATGAAAAGGACAAAGATCAATGATAAATGGTCAAACAGACAGAAAACTCAAACAGAATCCTTAAATAGAGTCCACAAAAATTGAGAACAGAAATAGGAATAAATTGTGACTATGATTTCACAACTTTGATAAAGACTATATGCTATCAGAATGAAAAGCTCAAAAGAAACTTAATATAAAATGAAAGAAACTACATTACAGAACATGACCTAACCTAATCGTGTAAAAACTGTTGCAAAAAGAGATTAAAAGGGATCTGAAAAGAACATTACATAAGGAAGAACAAGATGAGAACTAGGCCAGGTTCTGTTGTGAGACAGCAGCCAGAGCCAGTGGACGGCCACCATGAGGTACCGGCCAAAATCACTGCCACAATCATGACAGCAAAAGCAAAATACTCATTAAAACATATTTTCTCACTTCTAGTCTAAATCTACAATGACTCCTTTGTTGTTACAGAAAACTAAGAAATTTTAATGCAAAAGTTTGAACCATTTTTTATTGTAAGTGCCGCTATCAAGAAGGCAAAAAAGCTAGTAATTAAAAGCACTGTAAATGTTCAATATGTAGAGAAATATATTTTACATGTCCAAATATCTTTAAACATATTAACCCTTTTTTATCAAAATCTGCATCTTGATTGCCATCATCTAACTTAACACACATGCTATTGGTATAAACTGTATAAATAATCACAAAAGGATTGCCAATTTGGATTTAGAAAAAAAATCAAGAAATCAAAGATATAGAGTATACAACCTTAAACATACTTTCAATATAAGTACATCAACTTTTGATATGAAAATGGGTGTAAATTTATTATGTTATTTGTTAGAAAAGTGACCCAGGAAAAATAATTAGGCTCAGTAGATTTTACCAGAAACCAAGGATAATGAGAGCATTTTAATGGGGAAAGGTAATGTGTCAGGGGGCATCAGAACCTGGCTATGCAGGAAGTCGGCAACAACGCTTCACAGCATATGGAGCAAACAAGCATTCGTAGCACTGTGAGGAGAAATGTCCAAACCCACTGCTACAGTCAGAGTAATTGATAGAAGCAAGGTGACAGACAATCAATAAGGGCACAGTCAACATGAACAGCACAATCAGTCACAGGGCACCAGTTGACATTTATAAAACACTTACCCGAAGAGCAGGATACACGTTATTTTCTATATCGACCTCTAATCTGGATTGACATTTTACCAAATTTTACTCGTCAAGTACTTAGTGAAAAGTGAGTTCAATCAATATTTAAAAAAGGAATAATTAATAAATGAGCTTATCTATATCTACTGCAAGAGATATCTACTGTACCATTAGAAGAGCTTTAACATAAACTAATGTAACATCCTGACAAATAATAGAAGATACAAGAATGAATATGCTGAATGTCTAGATTATATATATAGAAATACAAAACCATGTTGTGTTTAGTATGGAATTAATTTAGGAAAGCATTTTAACATTTGTCAAGAAAGCATTTTACATATGATTAAATACTATAGCTCTGTACACTTATTATGCTGCAATACAAACACTTAAGCATTAAGCCCCAGGATGAAGTAAATTCGAAATGACAATAGTTGCTTAATTGTGTTATATAAAAATAGTATTTCAGACACCTTTACTACAAAATGTTATGAGCAGAGAACAAGAGAGGCCCTTAAAGTCTGCTTATCACTTGGAATTAGGAGGATGCAGAGCTATCATCTATTTTCACCCATAATTCCTCATGATAATTGGTAAAACATTTTTATTTTTAAAAATATAATGATTATAGCTCTTCTCTCAGATATATGGAAGTGATAAAAGCTTGCACACTTATAATTTGATGTCTGGCAATACTGTTTTCTATTTTACATACCTCTATTTTTGTAGGTCATGTTTTGTTTTGTTTTTACTTCAAGTATACTGAAACAGTTGTATTCTGCACTGATATGGAGTTAGGAGATATCTAGCAAATAGGAAGCTCTCTGTGTATTTTAATTAGGGAAAGATTAATACAGGGCTTGAGGAGTGTAAAATCAATTAGATTGTGTGTGGGGAGAGAGGCTAGTTGATGAGTACTAAAGATGAATTACTGACATGACATGCTTCCTTTTACTATTGAAATTATTCAGTGGGATTTTCTGTAGGAAATTATAATGATTCAAGATAGCAGAAATAGCTAGAAGTGAAGAAAATCCACATCACGCGCCTGACTCCTGTTGTGAAAACCCACACAGAATCCTCAGGAAACAATGTCAGGTATTTCCCAATAATTCTTGTGACATTAATATGCCACATATCTAGCCAATACTGTGTCAGAAGAAACAATTGAGAAATGAGTAAGAAATCCACTGCAATGTTTTTTGTTTCACTGATATTCAAGGAGTTTTAACCCCTCAGCTAAATCTAATTGTTTTGAATATCAATGTTAATCAGGCTATTATTCGGTCTCTGTCTTTATTTATGGGGTCATCGTATATCAAAACAATCAGGTACGTGATTCTGATTTTTAACACACTGGACTTCTTAACAGGAACATGAAGTTTCATTCTATAGAGAGACTAAAAGCCGCACACAGTAAGCTTAAGTTAAGTAACTTGGTACCTTCAAGTTTCCGCCTCTTGATAGTCTTTGTTTCTGGTATCCTCCAGATTCTTCACGTTTGCTCCTCTATACCACACTATTATCCTAGGCACTGTTTTTCAACAAGTCACCTCATTTCTTGTCTTCATTCAAGGCCTCTCTGTTTTATCATTCCATCATGACTTGTTCTAGCTAAAGTTGTTCAAAAGACTACAATTGGTCCTGAAAAATTTTCTTCAAGAGATTAAATGTTATAATCATTGGAACATTATTTGGGGCATTCATATTAACTAAATATACAGTCAAGAAGAGACAATTCCTCATAGAGAATCATAGGAGAGAGGATTGTACATCGATCTTTCATGTCACAAATAGTTGATTACAGATTACTGTGAAAGCCCTCTCAGATGCTTTTACTGTCTTGGCCGTGTTGAGTCTTATTTCTTGTATTTCTGACTAAAATTTTATTTACGTGTTTTCATTGGTTTAGCTTTATACCACAAACTTTTTAATGGCTTACTCTTTTAGTTGTAGTAAAATGCTTGACCAAGATCTCAGCATCTGGTCCGGTGTCTACCACTCTCATCTCAGCTTCTGTCATTTTCCCCATCACTCAAGTCTTCGCACTTATACAGCTGATCACTCTCCTACATCTGTTATTTTGTATGTGTGAGACACATTTCCTTTATGTAGGTGCACTTTTCTTCTTTTATTATATTCATATTCATAGGTGTTGGGAGCCTCCGGGTCCCCAACAATATCAAGATAGAAGTTCTCTTCTATCTCTGAGGCTGCCGGGGAACAGATGAAAACTCATGAGTCCAACAAAGTTCTAAAAAGGCTTTTAATAGTACAAAAAGCTCTACCACCACAGTCCAATATAATGAAAACTCTAGCTCTGGTCAAAACTTAGACCATGCAAGAGAGCCCAAGTCTCCCACCAAAGAAGGAGGGATCTCACCAGAGAGGAGTCCTACCCAAAAAGAAGGAGAAATGGAGATGGGGCCTCAAGTCAGTCCCCTATATACACCAAAGTAATCCTTTCTGTGGACAGGGAGTGTCTTGTCAACAAATAACACTAAACAGCTTGTAGAAGGGTGGTGCCACACCCTATTATAAATATGGAACAAAGGATTAGGCCAAGGACTAATCCCTTCTTCTGAGATTATCTCTTATATAAAACACTGGAGAGGGGGCTGATATAAAGTAGTATATCTTAATTTCATGGGCTTCATGTAATCTAGATTGTACCCACAAGGTCCTTCTTATTTATTATCTGCACCAGGGTGATTCTGAATATCTTGTTCTCCATATACTGAAAGGGTCACACTTCCCTGGTTGAGGGCAAACTAGTATGATCCTTCCTATAATCTTAATGATAGTCTCAATGTAGCCAGGGTGGTAATCTCCTGGTAAATTCTAGCTGTCCCACGCTGGGTGCAGTGGGTATAAAGAGGAACTGTGCCCAATCTAGAAAACATAGAAGTCTTAGTAGATGTATAATAAATCAGAAGTTATTCAGAGTCAAGGTGACTTCTGTAAGTGCCAATCCCTACATCAGTGTTTACACAGAAGAGACATCTCATTAGGAATGAACCTTGGCTTAAGAACATGTAAATTGATTAAGCTGTGAGTGGGTAAAACAGCAAATTCCAAAGCTAGCTAAGCCTGTCATCCAAAACACATAGATAATAATTAGGTCCAGTTCATCAATAAAATGCACAGACTTTTTTGTTACTTAATTTAATCAGCCATATCCACCTGCCCACATACCAAATTCCACAGGATGGATATGTCATTCCCAACGTTCTCCCTTCTGAAATCCGACATGCCATCTCGTCGGTAAAGAAGGGAACAGCACCAGGCCCAGACAAAGTCAGACCCAAACACCTGAAGAATCTGCCGTCGGTACTCATCAATACACTAGCTTGGCTCTTCACACGCTACCTGTCCGAATGCAAGGTGCCCTCCCAATGGAAAACCAGCAGGACAGTTCTACTGTTCAAGAAGGGAGACATTCACGACATCGGCAACTATCGCCCCATCTGCCTGTTGTCTGTCATCTACAAGCTGTTTACACGAGTCATCCTGAACAGGATTAGCAGAACACTAGATGAAGGACAACCATGCGAGCAAGCAGGCTTCTGGAAGGATTCAGCACAATCGACCATATCCACTGGGTAACCAAGCTCATTGAGGTTTGTAGGGAGTACAAGATGCCACTCTGTCTCACGTTTATTGATTTACAGAAAGCCTTTGATTCTGTGAAGACTGAAGCAGTCATCGAAGCCCCTAGTCAAACAGGGTGTTCAAACCCAATACATCAAGATACTTCGTGAGCTGTATTACGGATTCACCACCAGGATCTCACCATTCTACAAAGAAGTGATCATTAATGTGAAAAGAGGGGTTCGACAGGGTGATACCATTTCACCAAAACTCTTCAGCGCCACCCTCAAGAACATCATGCAACAATTAGAATGGGAAGGAATGGGGAGTGAAGATAGATGGTCGGCAACTACACCACCTCCACTTCGCTGATGACATTGTTCTAATAACACCAAACATTAGCCAAGCGGCACAAATGCTGGCTGACTTTGACCAAGAATGTGGAAAGATAGGTCTACAGCTGAATCTAAAGAAAACTATGTTCATGAAGAATGAACTAGTTCCAGAGGCCCCATTCACTCTCAACGGAACAAACATCTCTGAATGCAGCAGTTATGTGTACCTAGGTCGAGAAATCAACATGATGAACGACCTAAAACCTGAGCTGCGCAGGAGGAAGAGAAGCGGCATGGAATGCCTTCAAAGGCATTGAAGAAATAGCTAAAAAGGACAAAGAACCTCCAGCTCCGGGGCACGTCTCTTTGACTCCACTGTTCTCCCTGCATTAACATATGCCTCAGAGACCCGGGCCCTATGAAGGCAGGATGAGAATGCTATTCGGGTCTCCCAGAGAGGAATCGAAAAGAGCTATGCTTGGAATATCACGCATCACTCAATTGAGAGAGAGGAATCCGGAGTTCTGACCTCCTTTGCTATTCCAGAATCAGGGACGCTGTCTCGTTTGCCAAGGCATCGAAAATCAGATGGGCTGGACATGTAATGCAATTTGGAGACAACCGCTGGGCTAGAGCCATTACTGACTGGATCCCACGGGATGTCAAAAGATCACATGGCCGCCCACCTACAAGATGGTCAGACTTCCTTGTAAAGACCCTGAAGGAACGGTTTGAGGCTCTTCATATTCCTGAATCAACCAGATGCCATTGGGCTACATCGGCACGTGAT